>JAOXOE010006284.1:0-25000 GCA_028565055.1 Phoeniculus purpureus
TGGCTACCTGAGAGAAGAGAGCAACCTCCTCCTGGCCACAACCACCCCTCAGGTAGTTGTAGACAGCAATAAGGTCTGTTCTATGAACAACTGGTAGCAGCTGCTGGAACCCCATACACACCCCTGTGGGTCCACAAGTGGTGGTGACCCCAGCAGCAATGCAGACACACTGCTGGCATCTGCCAAGCTATGCCATCCCCTGCTGCAAGTGGTTTTAGAGAACAGCCTTCCACATACACACTGTGCTTTCTGCTCTAATGCAGTTACGAATAGCTCCTGTGAGTCAGACAGAAGAGTTCAGGGTCTACGCGCGTGGCACAAAGCAGGCAACCAAACTGAGCTCTGCCAGCTGAACAGGAGCTGTGTAGACCTGTGTAAACCTCCACATCTCTCAAAAACACATGTGGGCTACACAAAAGTAAAACAAAGAAAGAAATCCCTGAGATGGCCTCTTAAGTCTAGATAAATGCATCCCTCACCAGAAATAGGGACCCATTCCATCAGCCATCCTCCCAACTTTCTTCCTCCCAGGGACCCAGAGAGAGCTGCTTGTTCCCTGCCCTGGCGGTTGCACTGGAGACCGATGCCCGCCTCGCACCAGATGGCCGGTCAGCGCACACCCACGGCTCTGCCACTCACTGTGCTAACCAGCACATTAGCTACCCGGGCTAATTGGTTTATGGATAACATTAATTACCATGTTGCTCATTAATGGATGAAATCTTTATTGGTTCCATTGATCAGCGGGACTTGTTAGCCGGCCTCCTAACCAATGGCGGATGTAACAAGCTCTCTTATTGGCATATCAATTAATGCAATCAATTTCTGGCCAGCGGCTGCCATTCGCTTCCCTGCTTGTTAGACTGTGGAAGACAGAGTCATGTCAAGTAAGCATTTATTTAAAGGGTTTCTAATTCTTCTTGAGCTGACTTCCCAGCAGGCTTTCTGCCACACAAGGGTTTTCTGCCTCCAGAGACCTTCCCCTTTCCTCTCAGTGTAGAATCAGATCTATAACAGTCACTGCAAACGAAATCATTTCTGTAAAAATATTTATCAACTTACGCAAGTAGGGCAGCCAGAGGCATCGGGTCGGGAAGTCACAGTGTAAGACCACTGCCACTTAACGCACTGGATGGATGGGCAGGAGCAAAAACCCCCTTCCAAAAGACAGGCAGAGGCTCGAGAGCCGTGACAGAAAGCCTCCCTGCACACAGATTACTTCTAATTGCAGGGTCAGTTCTGCACAATTAGCACGGTTTTTCTCAGAGAACAGTGAGCCCTTAATATTTCTGCCCTAGCCCACCTTCCAGAGTGCAACCGGACCGCTTCACACCTACACAGCCCTGCCACGCAGGTCTGCAGGCATCCGTCCACGTCCCAGTCAGTACCTGCGTCCATTTTGTCAGGCTCCACCTGGAAGTGGAGAGCAGGACGTGAGCTGTGCACGAGCAAAATTGGCTGACGCTGGGAAACGGATGGAGACTATTACGTGGTCTCGCAGGAGCTTGGCAGTCTCGGCTGAGGTCCTACACACAGCAGCAGTGGGGTTAATATAAAGTGCCTCTTGCCCGAATGTTTGGGGAAAGGAAGGTGCATGAGGTATACTGGACCTCAGCCTCCCCTGGACAGAATCTGAAGACACAAGCCCTGCTTTCTTCAGAAAGGTGGCAAAGGGGACAACTGATTAAAAAGCACAAGATCAGTAGCAGTCTGAGGAAGACAATCCTAGAATTATAGAATCATTAGGGATTGGAAGGGACCTCAAAAGATCATCTAGTCCAATCCCCCTGCCACAGCAGGACCACCCAAGAGATTTTCTGAGCCTTGTCACCCATGAGCAAGAAGGGACTTTCAGTTAACTTAAGAGGAGGCCCATGATATGCACAAGGAGTAAGAGTTCCTTTTTGACTTACAGACTTTGTCCTCTTTTCTGTCAGCCTATTGGCCAAACAGATTTCAACAGCAGAATGTTTTCAGAAGAAGTTCAAACTCTCTCCTGCTTGGGGTCAGTTTTTCTCCACCTGTGAGAGGCTTGTGCTTGGTGCTGATCTCTGCTGCTGAATTTCCAGCGGATGCAACTGGTCGGCTGAGGGTTATCCTATGCCCATCACACGATGGGATCATGTAGCCCAAGAGGATGACGGTGCTCTCAGGTATCAGCTTGCTGCCAGAGGAGATAACAAGGGGTCAGAGCTGTGCCACATCACCTGCCTCGATGCAGCAGGTTTTGTGTCCCTCTGGAGCAGCATTTGCACCGTAGCAGTAAGGCTGGTAAACATTCCACAGGAGCAGACAGAACCATCAGCATGCCACTCAACACTCCAGACCTCTGTACCTCTCCCCAGCTGCTGACCTCCCTGGCTCTGCCTGTGCCGCTGCATAAGCACAGGAAACCCAGTGGCTAATGGATCTGCAGGACCTCACAGGTGAAACAAACACTTTTTCCTATAGAATTAGACTTGGTAATTAGATTGTGAAAATCACTGCCAGAGGATGTTGCTGTGGTCAAGAATTCAGCGATAGTCACAAAAGGAATTAGATGATTAAGGTTAATGAGAGTATCTAGAGATATAATTGCTAAACCTAACAAAAGAATGTGGTAAAAATATAAACCTGCAAACTTGGAGGCACAAATCAACCGGCTTCTCGCTGCCAGAGTCAACACAGGCACTGGCCCTGGCAGCAGACAAGCCTAGGGGCTATGCCCTGCCCCTGGTTCTTCAGCACACCATCACATCCTGGTCCTGCTTAAGCCAACTGTTCCCGCTCTGACCTGCTCCCTGCATCCTGGAGGGTGACAGGCCCTGGCGACAGGAGACAAGGGATGCAATGCAGGAAGCTGGGCTGGCAGCTCCACTGGAATGCCAGGGAAGCCGCTGGCATAGCACAGACCTGCATGCCCACAGCAATCCTTCCTGGACTAATCCCCGCTCCGTATCTTCACTCAGGTGATTATGTAGGAAGGATCTTCCCTGTCAAACACAATAATAAATCAAATCTTATCAGAGCTGAACTATAAATCTGTGAAGACTCAGATAATTTCTAGCCATGGGAATAACACTACAAAAGTACTTTTTAAACTAATTACTCAGATTCCGAAGTGCTGCCCTAATGAGCCTTCCTTCTGCCCAGAACTTACTAAGAGAAAAAAAATCTACCTTCAGTGCAGTAATTACTGCTTTCCCCTTCAAACTTCTAACTGGAGATCAATGCTGCATTTTAAGACTCATTGATTTACAATTAGCCTGGCTTTCCTGCTAAAGTGTTTTTAAAGCAGAGTTTACTTTTATTTTATTTTGAAATCTCAAAGATCTGGTTCTTGGATTTTACATCCTCATGAGAGGTGTGCTGGAAGCTGAAAGTGGAGGGCAGGCACACATCTGAACGTGGAAAGGAAAGCGGGATTTTTGTTAAGCTGAGACGAGAAATAAAACAGACTCTTAAACATTTAAGGGGTAAACATGAAAAAAATTAAGAGCAAGGAAGAGACGCAAAGCTCAAAGCAAGGGAAATAGAAAAAAGGACCTGTAAACGCGAAGAGAAGGGAAAATGAATCGCAGACTGAGAAAGCAGAGTCGCTGTCAGTGGTCAGAAAGCTCTTACTGCCTCTGCTGTTTATTAGCATCCTTGGGAAAAAAAAAAGCAGCGGCTTTGTGCATCTTTGCAAAACAAAGCGCTAGTTAAAAATAGTGTGTGCAGCAGGGACAGCGCGCTAACATGAGGGTCCTGGCAGCTCCTGCGTTTATACAATCTGTCCCACGAGGAGAGCGCAAGTAAGTGAAGCAATTAAGAATTCCATGCTGATTGCTTCAAACGTTTTTTTCTATGCCATAAAGATAATAGCATCACGGATACATCTGCCTCCTCCTCGCTCTTTCCATCCTGATACATCTACTCTGTATTGCTTCCCCTGGACTCCAGCCCTTGAGGAACAGCAACGTGGGAATGGGGCCACTGAGACTGGGGAGCCTCTATCCTTGGGACACACTTTAGACCCCTGCAGAGATGGTCCTTGCCCACTGCTGCTGGGGCTGCTGGCCTGGTTTTGAGCCAGGGTTGGGTGAGGTGACCTCCGGAGGTCCCTGCCAACCACCACTGCTCCAGGAGTCCGCAGCTGTTCTGGAGCTTCACAGCCATGTTTGGTTCTGAATCATTTTGGTGTCACTTCTGCAGGAAATGAGCTACAGTGGACAAGCCACTACCAACCTCCTCGACCCTCCTCCGCCTCTAAAGTAAGTATTTGGAAGGTCTTCCAGGATTAGCATGAGCAGCGACACAACAGGAGTCAGACTGAGGCGCAGGGAGGCAAAGAAAATTGCCTGCACGGGTTTGCAATTTTGGAGCCACCATAGTGGTCCAGCCTGGCATTTCATTTGCTGCTCTCATAAATTCTGTTCTTTACTACTGCTGGGTCCCTGGAGCCAGTGGCAGATGATGATCCTAGAGTGATGAAAGCAAAGATAGAAAATAGGAAAGCCAGCAACATCTCTCCTTTTTTATATTTTATTTTACAGAAAGCTGCTTAGCCCCATTTCAAAGACTAATATGAAAAAAGTGCAATTAAATCCTCGAAAAACTGACAGATCAGCAAAACAAAACCACCCGGAGGAGAGCACGATTGAGCCTCATTAAGAAAGAGTTCAGTCTGTTTTTAAAACCTTTCTTAACACTTAGCTGGGTACCTCTCAGCAGCAAGCGCTCCCAATGCGCCCGGCATAATTAGTGTCAGAACGGAAAGGAAAAAATCAACCTAGGAAACAGAAATTAAAACACCAGATTCAAGTGAGAGAGAAAGGTTCAGCTGTAGCGAAACCATCTCAATTCTAACAATAACCCCTCCTCTCAGTCTGCGGCAAAGAGCTCCGGTTCCACTCTGTGCATAGACAAATACGTGCCAATTAAAGAGGAAAGTGGCCGGGGCAAATCTGTGCTGTAAAATTTCTATCAGTAACCACTCCCAGTCCCCAAACAATATCTGCATGGCAGTCACATCCACCCACGGGGTCACGCTGATGACAGATGGACAGTAAATTACACTGACCTCGACAGCAATTATAACTATCACAGTTGACAATAAGGAAATGGAGACAGAGGGACCAATCCTGCACACTTTCGGTGGCCGGGTGCTTTTGCAGACGGTCCGTGCAAACGCTCACATACAGCCCCTCCACGGTGAACTGCCAGCCCAGCCCAGGACACTGCACAGCCGAGATCTATTATTTTGCAGTGGGGGTGGGGATGAAACGCATGGGAGATAGAAAAGATGGCAGAGAGATGAAGCCATTTTATTAAATCAGGCAAATTCTAATTTATTCTGGGGAGATGGAGGAGAGAAAATGGATTCACTCTCAGCATGCTCACTCTGTATCGTCTGATCCAATCCCTACCACCTCACTGGAGGGGGAGGGGGCTGGGGCGTTCTGCAATTCTCCCACAATCTGAGAAAAAGATTAAAAAATAAGATGATTCTCCTTTCGGGTTTTACAGCAGCCACAGGGAAAAGCCGTTCCTGGGAATGCAAGGTGCCAACCCCTGCTGTGAGCCGTGCCAGGTGGCATGCAGGATTCAAGGGTTTGTGTCTTGGGAATGTTAAACCAGCAGCACAAGGTGCAAGGCTCACCACAGGGCTGGCACCACTCAAGCAGCCACCCAGACAGAGATACGCACACAGGAAGGGGGTCCTGTGTCAGTCCTGCTCTCTCCACCATTGCTGGTGTACACCAGAGCACACGCCTGGGATAGCTGGTAGGATTTTCACCCCTGGTTTTCTTTACTGGGTAAGCAACAGAATCACAGAGTTGCCTAGGCTGGGAAAAACCTTCAAGATCATCAGCCCAACCGTTACCCCAACACTGACATATCCTCGACTAAACCCTGAGCACTACTCCTACACAACTTCTAAATATCTCCAGGGGGAGGGAACTCCACCACTGCCTTGGGAGATCCATTCCAATGCCTGACAACCTTTTCACTAAATAAATCCTTCCTAATATCCAATTCTAAACCTCCCCTAGTGCAGCTTGAGGCAACTGAAACAAACTGAGGCCACTGAAATAAAAGAGTCATGTGGGCAGCACTGCGGAGGTTGGCGCTACCTCAGTGACCCACGGGCTCAGTCACTAGTGCAGAGCACAACCGTAACACCACCACCCTAACACCGTGACCAACTGGCTGCCAGCCTGATCAGCCAGTGAATCTGAGCACCAGCACTTGGCACTTCCAGAGCCCTCAGCAGAAACTGGGGTCTGACACAACTGCAAACCAGGAGCTGAGCATCTCTGCTGCTCTAGCCAGTCCTTTGCGAGCTAGAGGAGGTCGCCAGCATGAACACACAGCCTAGCTGGAAGCCACGGGCGTCTGCACCGCTCACGGCAGAGCGGCTCAGGGTATCTGAAATGACACAGAGAACCTGGGGCTGTCGTGAGCTTGCACGCTGGGCAGACTGGCTGTTGTGGCAGCCGGGTGGGGAGAGCTCATGCGGAGACATTTCCAGGTGAGGCTGACATCTGAGCTTTGTGTTTGGCGGACAACGGTGATGCGGACAGCTGTCCAACATGTGGAAGAAAGCCACAGAAACTCCCTGCTCAGCAGAAGAAATGCCACCAGACCCTCCTTCAAAAGTTTTGGAAGTTGAACCAGGAAGACAGAACTCTGGTTAAACTGGACTAACAGAAAGCATCAGGGTTGCACATTCCCCAGCCATTACCCCAAAATGCAGTGGCCTCAGGGCATTCACTCAGGGAGAGTATAATTTGGGACAGGCCCTGGAGAAAGGTGAGACCTTGTACAAAGCTCCACAGGCACAGGAATCTCTCCCATTTCAGAATTAACCAGAAGAACATGCCATTAATTATCAGTGGCCTAATAAGTCCAGAAAAACAAAAGAGACTTAACAGTGAATTAGGAGAATGCTAAGACTAGATGGGGCAGAACGTCCTGGGCAGAACGTCACATATCTTTCTGTGTAGAAACCACCCTAGCCAAGCTTGCAATGATTAAATCAACATTTTATAGAAAATCCTTCAACATACATCCTCTGCAGGAATCTCCCCCCTCAAACCACCAACACTGACCCAAGTCCAGAACAGAGCAAGTGCTGCATCCTGGGGGTGAATGCACAGTTTCAGCATCCATACAGCCAAGGGAGCTGCAAGGACGCTGTCTCTGCAAGTGCAGCCAAGCCCCACTGGGCTCAGAGCTCCAAGCCCAGGCTCTAACTCGCAAGGCTGGACCCCTGCCCTGGTGCTGGCAGGGCCTCCTTGGAGCTCCAGTGCTCATCCCCAGCACTCAGACTCACCAGCAGTCAGATGGTGCAAGCAGAGTGGCAGTGGCTCAGGACTGATCCCTACACTGAATTCCCACCCTGGGCCACCCAAAAGGCCCCAGTGGTGTCTGGGGCAGCCCCAGAGCCTGTCTCTAGAAAGAAGGAGCAGTTGAGAGCAGTGGCCCCAGGAGGGGAAAGACACAGGGGCTGGCTGGGAGCCCTAGAGAAGGCAGCTTTGCAGGAAGGAAAAGACCTAAAGTGTGGGGAGAGGGGCTGAGCAGCAGCACCTGGAGTGCAAATTCCTACCAGAAGAAATTCCTGTTTCGCATCCAACTCCAGTGCGGGCAGTGAAGCTGATTTTATGACTTATTTATTTATTTAGTCTTTGATGAACAGAAGGTTAATATAAGAACAACTCCTTGGCAAACCTTTAAGGGTAACTCAAGCGACACTGATGTGAATCAATGTTCCCTTTGTGAAAGCATTACTTGGCAGAAACTGGCTTTTTGTAACCCCCTTAAACCTAGCTGGCAAAACAAAAAGAGAGAGGAAAAAAACGCCCTTCAAACAAAAGGATGAGGTGAAAATAAAGAGAGAGTCGACTGCACTTTATTCTCTTTCATAGAAGCAAATGGATTTGGTGCTTTTTATACATTAATCAATCAATATCACTGACTGTACATCAGCGGCGCAGCCAAGTTATGAATGACCTTTCTGGCAAAGAGGACACTTTTAATGCTCATAAGACTGCTCATAGCTTAGCAACTTTCCGAATTTATGCCTGCATGATTACCCCTTGGAGGCAGGCGCCCGTTCGCGCTGCACTAGATATGACAAGGTTAGTCCTTGCCAATTTGTGCAGAAGAAAGGAAACTGTTGACTATGTGCGCTCTGTTGATGCAGCTGGATGCTGCCTTTGCGATGGCGGAGGACAGGCTTGCCTGGATCATGGTCAGCCACCTTGCCTGTCACACTCCTTTGGACTCTGAGACTCAGTCAGGGTTGAAGCTGGCCATGGGCTGGCAGGAGAGAGCCCTCCTCAGCAAAAATCTCAGTAAAGAGGAATGCAGAGCCCAGAACAGCTCTCCCATGGGTGGAAAGCAGCTGTGAGACCTGGGGAGGGTTTTTGCCAGCCAGAAGCATGACAGTGAGAGGCAAAAGGGCACGAGCTGTGTCTGGAGGCCAGGCCATAGACAACATCCTTCTTTCATCACTTTGCTGGCCTTATTGAGCTGGGACTGCTACTCTGCACAGTGCCAGGAAAAGCACTGCCATACACTGACAACAACAATGACGCACTGTGGGCAAGGGCTTCCAACACCACTATTTCTTTTACATTATTTAAAAGGAAAGAAAAAAGGATCTAGAACTTCAGA
This sequence comes from Phoeniculus purpureus, assembly GCA_028565055.1. NCBI lineage: Eukaryota > Metazoa > Chordata > Aves > Bucerotiformes > Phoeniculidae > Phoeniculus > Phoeniculus purpureus. Next base: position 8,641 of record JAOXOE010006284.1, read on the forward strand.
CCGGAAATTGGGTCACTGTGAGCTGTGACCCGAGTCTATGAAGAGCAAGTCTATGTGTACCCAAGTCTATGAGTTAGGATGCTGCCACACACAAGACTTTCATTAAACATCTGTGACTTTTCTTAGCACGTGTCAGCTCTGTAAGTTCTCCAGTAAGACCGATCTCTCCGTCTTGGGTACACAAGCCCCAGTACCATACTCTTCCTCCTCACTACAGCTCCTTGAGAGCATGTGGGGCTATCATCCCACCTGCCACACAGACTGAAACTCATCACCTTGCCCACTTCAGAACCATCTTTCTTATCTTTTTTTAAAAGCACTGCACTCGTCCATTTGATCTTACTTTTGCCATTCTTTTCTACATGCCCAGTACCCAAGCCCATGACCACCTGTGGGGACCACTTCAAGCAGAGGTGGATCAGGGCTGCTCCTGCTGCTTTTGGAGCCAAGGCAGAAAAGAGCAGCCAGGCTCCCAGTCCTGCCAATGGCTGTGGTCCCACTCCAGCCCCATCATGATGCTCCTCAAAGCCACTTCGTGCTTGGGAAGACCAGACAGGTCTGTGCCAGCGCCCTCCTCTGCTCACACCTGCACTCATGTTGTCCCAGGGCACCATCCGCATCCCTGACCAGGAGTTCTCTGTCCTTCTCACTTCACTGCCTTCTTGTGGCACTGTTTGAGGCCCTGCAAGAGGGACTGTCTGGTGAAAAGGTAACGGGGGCATGACCCATCTCCCACTCCCTGAATCTCCCACATAGACAGCGAGGCACTGGCTCGGGGAGCGAGGCTGAGCAGGGAAAGGTCTGCTCGCTCCGCATCGCCCACATGCCTGCTTCCCTTCACTCAGCATCCAGGCTGCGACCTCTAACCCCTTCCAGACTGGAACAAAATAAACTCCGAGCAATCCTCCACACCACACACACACAGAAGGGGAGGGGAAAAAAAGAAGAATAGGGAGGAGAAAAGTGAGTAGGTGATGTGGAAAGGAGAGGTGGCTGCACAAGTGAAGTGGAACGGACAGGCACTGTGCGCTGCCAGATTGCCTGCCTGCCTGCAAAGGCCAAAATTAATGCCATTGTTTTGCCACAAAGGAGGCAGCAAAGTAGCAGCGGAGGCCAGAGAACAATCCTGAACACCAAGCCCTAATTCACCCTTTGCAACAATAAAAAAAGAGGATGGAAAAGGCCAGAACGCTTCAGCTTAATTGGTAACCAAATGAGAGAGCAGTTCCCAGAAAAGGAGCAGAAGCGTCTGCCCCGCATGAATACCAGCAAATCAGAAAAGATCAGAAAAACGCTCGCAAGTCATGCTCAGTCCATCCCCGCTCTGGGTCCCTTTGAGCCTGGTGAGTGATGGCAGGGGCTGCACAGGGGCCCCGCACCCACCACTCCAGGAGAAAGCTGAGCATTAAGGAACCTCGGAGGGCACTGACTGGGATGTATGTGTCTGTTTGGGAAAGACCAGGACATCCCCACGGGCAGACCAAAGGAAATCCACGTGCAACACGCTGCATGGGAAAGAAACAACATGCGGAGCAGGACACAAAACGAAACCCTCGCTTATTTAGTGATATGGCCACAGGCAAATGAAAAGGCTGCAATGAGGGGTAACAAGAGGCACCTACAAAGGATAGGAGATAGTTAAGGCTGCTTGGTTTCAAAGACAATAAATTGGCCTTGACAGGAGCATCCAAAGGGTCCATCCAAGGGAGCTGGACAAGTACTGCTCCTCTCATCCTCCGGTCTCTCGAGGACTGACAGTGAACATGGAAAAAATGTACATTTTAAGCAAATACAGATAATACTTTCTCATACAGCTCCCAATTAACCTTTGAAACTTGTGGTGTCAAGAAATCACCGAGGTCAAAACAAAATGTATGGCAAGGGCATCAAGATGCACAACTTAGAAAAGCAAATGTACTCTTTGGAAAAATAGAAACTCTCTTGCTAAAGGGTGTGAACTAAATTTCAGTAGGAATAAGGATGAGACCTTTATTTGGGGAAGGTTTTTATTTGTTTACGAGTCCCCAGATTTCCTTCTGAAGCAGCCAGAGGAAGACATCGGTGTTGGCAGACACCTTACTAAACAATCTCAGGCTCTCAGTGGAAAAATAAACGTGCATGGTAGCTCCTTTTTAGGCAGCTCTGAGGACTTTAACGGCTATGCCAGAGGATCAACAGGCCTTATAGAAAGAAAAACAAGTGTGTCTGAGAAACACGAGGAAATGCCATATCACAAGTACGTACAGAGGAGAACGTTCTCCTGACGTGCACGCTGAAGTACACTCAGCAGCAGTGGGAAGGCTGGAGTGGGTCAAGGCCATGGGTTGCTTCGAGCTCGGTGCCAGCTGCTGTAAAACCTTGTTTCACCAATCATCCCACTGATAACGTATACAATCTCATTTCGCCTATGGCTCTTAAACCAAAACAAAATCAATTTCAGAAACCAAGCTCTGTATCTCTTGCAATTAAGTCTACAGTCCTAACAAATGAGCTGCAGGATGAGAACACTTCCCATTTTCATCATGCCTCCTCTGAACAGTGATCTCAAAGCACTGTTTCATTTTGGTCAGGCACTTTCCTGATCCAGACCTACCAGCTAGATAAAGACCATCAGACATGTGCTCCTGCAGCAGAATGAAGTCCAAGAGAACCAGAACAGGGAAAAGACAGAAATAAACAGGGAAGGAACTAATGCCCTGATGCTCCCTGAGGGGAGAAAAGGTGCTGGAGGTTCTCTTCCAGCACTGAGTGTGACCCTGTGGACTTGCATTAGCTTTTACAAATAAATGGACGTCTCGTACAGGGCAAGGAAGCCTACACTACGGCCCCAATCAATATGTCCTGTGGAACAAAGCTTCAAATTACTCTTCCAAACAGGGTGGCACACAAGTGTGCTGGTGCCACGCGTTCGTGTCAGCTTGGTTTGGGAAAGCTTTGGAGCTTTCCCATGCTCTCTGGAGCTGCTGTGGCTGACCAGTTGTGAGAGATAAGCCACATCACCAGAGCAGGCTGAGTACTCTCCCCAAAAGTTTAGCACTTTGAAGGACAATGTTCTGCCTCTGAAGACCTGAAAGAAAGATCCTGAGAAGGGATCCTACCTCTCCCTCCCAAGGATCAAAAACCACGTAGTAAATGCCAAGAACTTCAATTTCACAACCATTCTGAGTAAACAGAGGAGGTGTGAAGAGATCTGGTCCTGCAGTTTCCTCTCTGATGAAAAGATGGAGCTGGAGACCAGAACTCTAGGTGTAAATGTCCTGTGCAAGGAATGGACACAGTTCCATAAAAGCATCCTTTGCATCCATCCAAATCCCACAGTTGCCTCTGTCACAGCAAGTGTGGAGTGGCTTTCTCCAGGGTGCGCTGTCACAGCCCAGGACACCCAGTACTGTTTTAGGCAGACTTAGGGACAACTCGATGCCTAGACTGACTCAGAAACCCTTCTTAAGTAAAAAGTGCAGCATTTTCAGCAGAGAGGGGAAAAGTACAAATGACAGCAGCTACACTGAGGGAGACTCCAGCCAGTCTGTGTGTGAACCTCTCGAGAAACACAAACCAGCCCACATCCTCTTTCCCTCTTCTTGCACTGCAATGAAATTGTAGAAGGAAAATAAGCGTGGCATTTCCGCCAGGAACATCCTGCCAAACTGGACGGTATGAACTATCCGTGACAGTGTACGATGTTCAGAGGCAGCTCCGTGCTCCTCAAGCTGGCATGCTCTTGCCCCACCACCTCCTGACGTGCTGCTGATGCTTCCTCCAGAGAGGAAACTGTAGGAAACTGGATGCAGTGGCATCCCAGCACCCTTTGGGTGTTAGGGAAGAGTCAGTCCCATTTCTGATCCCGAACAGCAGCAGCCAGGAACATGGCCACAAGGCTGGAGGAGATATGTGGCTTTGAGCACAATTTTCAATCTCATCCCTCATCACAGAAATGATCCAGAAAGGTTTGATGCTGATGACCTGTGCAGATGGGCAGTACCCAGCTGAGCAGAAGGGAATCCTGGAAACAGTCACCTCACAGTCATGCTGCCATGACACAAAACTCAAACATGTGGGCAAGGTGAAACCCATCCCAGGGAAATGGTCTCAGCCTCCAATGCTCCTTAAGGATAAGTCTGTATGGCCAACTGGAGACAAAATCTGGCAGAGCACTGTGCTCTCAAGCCTATCAGTGCTCTTCAGGGGTCAACAACGTCAGACTCTGAGCTGCCCACCATAGAGACACTGTGGGTGGAGCTGCAGCAACCTCTGAAGTACCCTGAGGCAGGCTGGGGTCTTGCTTGTATTTCCTACCTTTCCTTCTGGCACAGGCCTAGCAGTCTTCTGCGCTGGAGCTGCACAACTGGGCAGGTGGTGCAAGGCCAGGAAGGTGGTTCTGGTTGTCATGCCTCACAGAGCACTGGGATGCTGCAGCAAGGCACCACTAGACCTTCACAGGAGGAGAGAAGCAAAACCCAGGCTGCGAGCGCAGCACTGAGAGACCAGGCTGGACGTCTGTGATGTTTCACGTGGAGTTGGGTGAGGTAATTGGTTTGAAGAGGAGTTCTTGTTCTGAATCAGTAATTATGCCCAGGAACCATCAACAGCGAAGCCCAGCTGCTAGTCCTTGTCATATAGCAGCTACTCAATAAGGGCTTGAGCACGGCAGGCAGCTTCCTTCTCATGGCTCCTCCTTGCTCTACTCGGCTGTTTACTTACAAAAAAGTTAAATATCCTCATTGCCTTTGAACGCAAAGCCTGTGCCCAGCTAAACATGACTGAACTTTTCAGTCTGCCACTGTCCTTATCTTGTGTGCACACTGGATAATTTAGTAGGCCAGAAGGTATCACCAATTCCCTGTGCTGGAGCTCCAGCCTGTTTCAGCAGCACGGGAAGAGAGATGCTGTGCTAACACATCAACAAGAGCATGTAAGCGAGGCAACTCTCTAAACTCATTAACCTCTTCATAGAGAAGGCATGTTCATTCCACATATAATTTGAAGCCCAGTAGTGGAAAAAGGGAGAAGACAGTAGTGCAGTCATTACTAGAACAGTCAAATCTGTAGGAAAGATACTGGAGATGAGCCGCTACCATGCAGTACGATGGAGAGGAACAGCATACATTAGGGTTGACAGTGGAGGAGTGTATGCTAGAGCATGTGTGTCTATGCTTTCTCGAAGGTTTCTTTTTCTCCTTACTGCCAGAGTGTCAAAGCAGAGGGCTCAGTCAGACCCGGCACCTGAGCAATGAGAGGTTTGGACAGCATGGTCGTGCTGATACTAACCATGATATTAACCATGAGCTGAATTTGCTGTTAATATGAACCCTGTGTCTCTCACACTGACATCTAACCCTTGAGATGGTGCTGCACTGCCCAGCTGCCCAGTGCAGTACCCTCAAAGCCTTACTGATTCACCTCAAAAAGGGAGAGCCCTTCTGTCTTATATTTAACAACCATCACCTTGAAGTCCTTAAGATAAGAGCTCCCCTGTTCTAGAACTGCAAGGGCGACACAGGAAGAGAGAAACAGGGAGCAGAAGCAGAAGATGCTTTTGGCGACCAATCTTAGTGCTGGGGAGTAGGACCACAGGGACACAATTCTTCAGTCCTGAAGGAAACAGCAGCTGCTTCAGCTCAGGAGAGATGCTGCACTCTGACAACCTGGTTTCAGTCTGGCTCTGGAGTTTGTTTTGAGGGAGAGAAAAAACTTGAGTAGGAGACAACCCAGGAGCTTCCCAGAGCTTTACTACAGCATCTGGTGATGTTTTCCCCTTTACTTTTCATAAGTGGAAAGGGCTTTAAGATGCAGCCGAACAAGAAAAACATTCTGGAACAAGTCAGCCATCAGAGCTTCCTCTCTTTCTGCTTAATGAAAGCCACGAGCTCCCAATGACAAGTGTCTGCTGGAGCTAGATGGGGAGTTTATGAGATTCCTGCCACGTTTCAGTGATATTGCAGCGTGCCTTTGGTCTGCCTGCCCCAGCCCAGCTATCTAACCACTTCCTTCCCGCCAGGCGCCTCCCATTAGAGTTTCATTAAGTGAATGCTTGGGGGTTTGTGCAGATTTCTGTTATACCCCCCCACCCCTTACCAGGGGCACATGAAAAAAGTCATGATAAACTTTAATAAAAACAAAATTAAAATGATTAAACTTTTCATATCCTTTAGAGATTATCTATTCACTGCTGGTTGGTCAAAAGAGGGCTAAGGCACAACTGGTTTTTATACTTTATACTCAAAACCAACCCAAAAAAATAAACAACAAAGGAAATCTGCCTTTGCCAGATATTAAAGGGGAATCAAGTTTAACCCAGCATTGTGTGGAGCCAGAACTCAGCAGTCCCATAGCCTCTCATACACGCAAAGATGGTGCGGGGATTGGAACAGCATTGGTCAAAATCTACGCGGGGGAACGGACCAAATTGTGCTACAGAATGACACTGGGATAGGCAAGTCCACTTTTGTGAGCTCAGAAGCACCCTAAAGGGACTGACTCTCTTAAAGCACGTGCTACTCCTCGGGTACTTGGCTACTCCAAAGGAGCCAACTGTGTGCAGCAACCCCAACCCACCGCTGTGAGAAGTACACCTGCTGGAGTCTGATAACCATTAACGCAGAACGGAAAGTTTCCACCCACCTCTCTGTGCAGCCACGAAGGAGAGAGTTTGCCATATCTGCCTGGCCTCTGGACACTGCCAGAGAAGAGACCCCATGCAGAAATACCGTGATTCCCATCAGGAACTTGCTAGGAAGGTAAAAGGTCCTTAAGCTGTTCAACCCACAGAAAAAAATGAAAAAATTCCAGGGCTCAGCAGAACAACAAAGGGGAACGCAACAAGCTGTCCTCCTGCTCTAAATGAACACACATGACAGCAGATCTTGGAAAACAAGAGGATAATCCTGCATATGGGGGTATTTGGTGGGGTTGGCACAGAGATCAGAAATGCAGCAGTAAAAGGGAACTGTGAATTTAATCAGCTTAACATACATATCGCCGAGAGCTGTTTTCCTCTTTGCTGCTACTTCACGTGTGTTATTGCACCGTGGGTGAATGTTTTCTCAAAACAGGACAATAGCTCGTCTCACTCCCCATGTCTGAGCAGAGATGACAGAAACGGATTTCCTCTTCAGACAGCAAAGCTGTTGAACACCCCCAGCTGTAAGAACAGCCGCGGGCAGAATGCTGGGTGACGGTGACAAGGCACCCCACGGCCTCCTGGCCCCCTCCCAAGTACCTGCTGTGGCGGCTGCCACGACACGCACCGAGCACCTCCCCGACAACTCATGTTCCGATGATTCAGTTGGATTTACACGCGACACTTCAGAAACAAAGACTGAGCCGGCTGCTGCCTCCAGGGGGTTACAGATAACATATTGGAAGAAGACAATATCGGGTAGGGGGAGCGAGAGAGGTAAAAAGCCTGAGAGAAGCTAATGAAGCTGGGCAGCGTTTGATGTTTGCACACAGGAGCTCAGATTGTCATTTGGGTTGGCAGATTATTAAATGTGTCAATCAAGGACAAGCCTGGAAATGGCAAGGGGAAGCGTGTGAAATGAGGTTAGCTGTTACACACCAGCGGAAGGAATCTCGCTTTGAGGAGGAGAGGGTGCCTGGCAGCGGCACGACACCAGAGAAGCTTCTCCAGCTCTAAGAGCCAGAGCGAGGAGATGGTGCAGAGCATCGCCTTGGAACTCTTTCTTGGACCACATGGGAAATGCTACACCAAACCCCTCAGTGTCGACCTCACTGTTCCCTGTGCCTCTGCAAGAGCCAGCCAGCTGAACCTGCGTGTGGCCAGCAGAGCTAGAGCCGCCGCGTGCTTTTGGCTGGCAGATGCTACAGTACAGACTCCATGTGATGCTCTCCTGCAGACAGGGTACGAATAATCTGCTTTGGGAAGTTTTTGATTGTTGTGTGCAATTAAGTCCCGCAGAAGAGTGGAGGAGGCTTACAAAAGTAAACTAATTATTCCTTTCTGAAACCCTCCATTACCTTTATCAGATGCAGGAGAGCAATATGCACGTTTCTCCAGCATTAGCAACTACCACATTTTCTTTAATTGAGACCAAGTGGAGGACATCAGATCCTAATACATCTGAGCAGCTTCAAGCAGGGAGAAACATCATTTGAAATGAAAATGGGTAACGCTAGAAGTCTCCAAGTTCCACTGGGAAGTACAGAGGCTGCAATCGTGAAATACCCACTGCAAAAGAGCGCTCCACATCCCTGTTGTCACAAGTCACCGTGATAACTACTCCACGCCTGATAACTGTGAAAGGCCTTGCATGGTTGCCCACTCTTTTAGGAGGAGAAAAAACCAGGATAGTTCCCTTCACAAAGGGTATCTGTGAAAGATCTTCTTCCCCTTTCCTCACCACTTGTTTCACTTCATCTTACCATGGGGCTGACGACAATTCTTACACCTGAGGCATGGCCACCAAAAGAAAGGAGGAACTGGGGAACCTGGAATGGAGAGACCAGAATTCAGGAAGCACTGCCTCCACCTCAAGGAAGATGATAACGCGTGGCGCAAGGCTTCCTCCACATCACACACTAAAACTGACAAATGTGGCTGCCTGACATTAAACCTCCCTTCTGCTAAACAGAAAGTTTTTGTCTAAAAGGAACCTTCTCATACTGCAAACCACATCCTGAGTGTTTCATGAACAAAACCGCTCCTGATCACATGGGAACTTGCTTCCGTTCCCACTCACCACCACCTCTCTCCTGCCAGGGATGCCTTTGCGTCCCTGCTGCAGCTACAAGACTGATTTTAGGAAAGAGGAACATGAACAAACTGTTTCATATGACTGAGTGAAAAAGAGGTGCAAGCATCATCTGAGCATCCAGCTGTCTGCAGGCACCACAGGCAGAGTCCAGCTGAGGTTGGCAACTACTATTTTTAACCCACATGGGCTTTTCTCTTCTGGCAGCTGCTCTGGCTGTACCTCAGCTCTGTTTACATTCTTGGTTTCGTTAAAATTCACATCCTGACTTCAGTCTACAGTTTGCAGCCCTTGAGAAGGTCGAATACTGAAATGCGAGGAAACCATGGAATGGTCGGTGCACCCGCCTCTGCCCAGGGGCAGACACAGGGGGAAAATGGGAGCCATGGGCTATCCCTCACTTCCAAGGAGCTCTAGGAGCAGCTTCCAAGGGGTTACCAGAAGTGAATACAGGTACTCCTCTAAATAATGGTAACCGACCTGTTTGGAGCAGGGAGAGTGGCCAGTCCCTTGGAGTTCACTGGCAGAGCAAGGAGTTCGGACGCTTCAGCAAGAGCGGGCATGGGAAGACAGGCAAGCAGGCAGCAATCCCGCTGCTGACACCCGCTCTGGCCCCTTTCCTGCCCAAACAAAGCTGCTTTTGACTGCACTTGGCCAAGTTCAGCAACAGCATCCAGAGAGCCTGCCCTCACCCTTCACATGCGAGGGCCCAACAATGACTTTGTGTGTTGGAGGAAGATGGCTGCTAAGGATCTGGCAGAGATTAGAGGGTTGATGAAAAAGTATGTCCACCATAAGGGACTGGTTCTCTGCAAGGAAATGGGGAGACAGTGGCATGCCCTTGCACTATGCATCCAGCAAAATAATCCCTCAAAAATGACAAGTTCTATCTCTGACTGGCTTAGCCTGGTCTTCAGAGAATGCTCCCACCTCCACGAGAACAAACAGGTTCTCCAACAGCATACGGTGCTAAGAAAACAATCTAGAGCTGCAATGAAGAGAAGATATTTCGTTTTATTTTTAGCCTTCCTATGTGTTTTCTCAGAAAGAATACACAATTTGGTAGAACAGTCTATAGGATGACTCACAGGTTGGAGAGCCATTGTCTCCTACTATGTACTCCATGACTTTTCCATAAGTCATCTTATTTGTCCCAGGAAGCTCTGCATAGCTGTAAACACCAACAGATCTGACCTTTTTTGAGTTCACTTGCCACCTTTTTCAAAAGCATTCTCAGTAGTCCCACTGACTGGGTCCAGACTGCAGTACTCCAACTGCTGTGGAGAATCACCGTGTTGTTTCGGTTGGAAAAGAACTGCAAAATCATTAAGACCAACCACTACCCTAAATTGTAGCAAGCCCATCGCTAAGCTACACCTTTTCCTTGCTGTGCTCTACTCCCTCCTCGGACAATGCGGGGTGGTCTTGTGTCTCAGAACAGGACCCTCTCCCCCAGCCATGGTGGCTTGACACAGCTTGCTTGTAGCAACACAACTCCTTGGCCGTGCAGATTGCCCTCTACATTTACATCTGCCAAAATCTCCGTTTCCTTTCAAAGATGCCCACAAGTTCAGAACTCACAGGAGAAGATGATCAAAAGGAAACTCTTAGGCATTAAAATCCAGGTGGTCTCTCGCTTGAGCTCCATCTGACCTGTGGAGCCCATACAATGAAATGTTGCTGCCTAAGGAACCCCAGATCAGGCCAAACTTAACTCAAGTAAAAGGGTTTTCTCCTGACTTCAGTATTGACCTCAATCCATGGAGCTGCATGAAGCAGCAGTCCCTGGCCATGAATGTTTAAGACTCCAGTGCAGGACTGGAACACATATGCTTGACAGAAACTTGATGGATTTCTGTCCTGCACAGTGGCAAAGTCCCGCTGCTCCTCTCGCAAGAGGACAGCTATGGAAAGGGAGAGCAGACAGAGATGGAAAACAGGAAGAGTCAGAAGAATCAGGTAAGGGAGGAAGGAGATTAATTATGAGCAGCACTTGCCTAAGGAGAAACAGGCTTAACAGTGGGGGGCTGTAACAAACCCACACCCTTGGGAATGGCCCCGTGAAGAGTGATACAAAGAGTGAGCTGGGGCTGTGTATGAGCAGCAGCCGCACTCCAGCTGCTCCAGGGATAACAACAGACTGCCTGGACTTGGTGCCTTCTAGAAGGAAACACTTCCAAAGCGAGAATAAAAATTTGGTGCAGGTCGTTTCACTCTTGCTTCTATCATTATCTAATGAGTCCTAAGTGCATCCATCCCTACATCTTGAGAACGTTTTGTTTTTTATTATGGGTTCGGTGGGGTTTTTTTTCTCTTCTCTAAACCCCCATCATTAAAAATCAATTAGCTTATCGGTAACGTTATACAGATGCGTCTGCAGCAAGGGGCTGACATCTGCAGTGGCAGCAGCCCAGATACTACTGGAATAGACATCCAAAAATAACCCACAGAGGAAAATACCCCACCCCTAAAGCTGTACTTTCCTATCAACAGAACAGCTGAATGTCCAGCCTGGGCCCATGCCCCTGTCTCCTGCCTCCTGCATAATTACCACACTTCTCGGAGCTAGCAGAAAAGTTTAATTGTCCTTAATTATCCAGTTCAAGGAGGACTGGGTATCTTGCCTGATATCCATGTAATTTTCCTGCCAATGACTTCATCATCCTTTTACTGGAAGTGCAGTGTAGCTTCTAAAGCTCTTCCATAAAAGACACTGAAGTTTGGGTGAGGACTGAGCTGCTGGCGCACACAGAGACAAAGATCCTTGTGTCTACGAGGCTGTTGCTCAGGCTGCTGCATGTGAGGTGGGAGGGAGTTGCAACTAATGTGCAATCAAGAACCATCACAATTACAAATGTAAATGAATAAGCAATTGGCACTGACCTTTGTAGATTGTTAGAGGACTAATTAAGGTGTGATCAGACACTCTCTTCCAACAGATTGAGATGCATCTATACAAGCAAATGTCTTCATACCCCCCCAGAGGCAGCAATGCTGTTTCCTACATGCTTGCACACACCAGCGAGGACACAGACACACACAGTGCTTAGCCCTGGCACCTGCTCTGCCACAGAGCAACAGAACGGAGCAGGACAGGGAACAAAGCAATTCCACTCACCCAGCCTAGGCAGTTCCACTTACCGCAAGTCTACAGTACAAGAGCTGAGCTACCACATAAAACTGCTGGATGCAGCAATGAAAAGCAGGAGATGAGGAGATTGGCACGAAGTGGATGACATCAGGGGAAAAAAAATAGCGGTAAAGAATCTTTTGGCATTTCTAGCAAAGCCACAAAGGTCTGTCTCCAGCAGGAATGAATATGGCTGCTATGTGCTAGCACCTCACCACAGGTCACAGCTGGCAAGTGTCTGCCCTGGAAGCAGCAGCAGCAGCTGGCCAGACCCTGGATATTCAGGACCTCTCACAACATGACCCCTCATGCCTGCTTGCTCTGGGACACAGCACACCAGACTGAGAGCATGGAGAAGGATGATGTTTCACTCTACTGCTGAAGCAAATCAGCAGCTGGACAGCCAGAGCAGCTGGCTGCACAAGAAGCTCAGTCCTGCCCCAGGCACTTGCAGTTCTACAGAGAGAGAAGACAGGCACTAGGCTCAGGGTCCTGCCCCTTGCTTTTCTAGCATCTCCCCAGCTGGGGACTCCACACCTCTGTGGGCAGCCAGGGTGGAGTTCTGCAAAAGACAGAAAAGCTGTGAGGGCTAAAATGTCATACAAGTCCTCAGGAAGAGCAGTGACAGTAAAGGGATTCACTTTGGAAAGAGACGTGAGCTGATAGTGCATCTGCTGGGAAACTGAATTCAACATAAATGTAATTAAACTAGAGGAGGAGAATCACAGTGAAGACTACCAGGGAGGAACAGCAGCAGAAAAACAAACCACTGCACTTGCAGTGCAGCAAATGAGCAGAACAGCTGCTCAGTCTTTGGGCCCCTGATGGAGATACATTGCAGATCACGGAAGTACTTTCTGCTCCAGGTGTCTGAAACACAGGAAAGACTTTCTTGTGTTACCTGTTACCACCAAACTCCCCATCCAAGAGGCAGTGAGCAAAGTCCACCATGCCCTCATGAAAAAACCAATAAACTCCATAATGGGCATAGAGGCACCATCGTGTTACACTGGAGGAAGAAATGCAAAGTGCCCAGTGCAGCTCCACCACAAAGGAAGAGCCAGGCAGCACTGTGCTGCGAAGAGCCATCACTGAAGCCTCACTGAGTAGCGTGTGCTGCTCTCCTGAAGCGGTACAACAGCTGAACACATCAGCAAAGTTCAACACCGAGAAAAAGAGTGAACTTAAACCTAAGGATGTGCGTATTCCTGCTAAGCATTGCCGTCACCCAAAACTACAGAGAAATAACAGCCAGCTACACGATAAGTAGCAGCCAAGTGTGGAAGTTTGAACATCACAGGAAAAAAAAAGAAAGGATCGACCTGTTCAAGGCAGATCTTTTACGCATGAACAAGTAACATTGAATAAATCAAAGCCAAGAAGCAAATGCTTGTGCCCTGCAAGAGGCCAACTGTGCCCACTGTGAGGACTGCTCCTGGGTGTCCTGACACCTGGAGCCAAGGCACATGGGACTTGTCCTCAGCTTAGCCACTGGCCTGGAGTGATGGAGCCAACCCATTTTGTGTATGAGGTTATGTTCTGGTATCATAATTGTACTGCAGCATTGCACCCAAATCTGACTCCTGTTGCTGCAAGGATAAGCTGGACCAATGCTTTGTGCCTGCAGCCTCCAGCAAGTTGGTGAGCAGTGGCCTGCTTAGTCTTGTTCAACAATGGGCTGCAACAGTGTTTGAAATCAAATATCTCAGGTCAGAACGACCTGCGAACCAGAGCAGAGGTTCCCCAATTTGCATTCTACGGAGTCTTACCCTTACTTGTGTTTTTAACCTTTGAAGTAAAATATGATAAACAAATTCTTAGTGTTTTCTTTGTGGTCAGACTTTGTTGAAGAACCAACAAGGTTAAAGGAAATGCTATCAAGCCATTTGAAAACTTAAAAGAATTTTAAACCAAGATTTCCTCTCAGTGACTGGTCACGACTTCTGGTTAGAGAAAATGACATTTGTTTTTAAGTGTCATCAAACTATATTCACTCTCAGCCAGTCAGCTTCTGCACTCTTAGTACCTGCAGTGTCCTAATCTTGGGTGATGCACACGGAAAGGTAAGGCCCCCAAAGCAAAAGACAAGGTAAAAAACATTTCTAAAGTAAACAAAGATTGTCAAGTTCGTTCTGTATAAAACAAAAGGGCACGGAGGGTTACTCCTCTCTGCTCATTTTGCTTTTAAGAAAACTCACAAGCCATACAGCACTGGCCAACATATCCCTTCAAACTCGGATTGTTTTTCTATCGCAGAGCATCGCAAAGAAGCTGAACGGCTCTAAGAGCTGGTGTCCCCTCCAGGATGCTCTGGCAACCGCAGCACGCTTCCACCGGTACCCTGACCTTTGGGAGAGCGTGCTCCACGCCCTCGACTCCACTGGGCCCCAGAGTTCACAGATCGGTCACTTTTTTTCCGTAAGACTGAATTTAACTCTTAATGAAAAATCTCCCGTTTCACTTCTTGGGTGTTTTGTGAGCATTTCAGATCCTTGTTACTAACAGGCATGACAGCAACACGACCCAGGTGTGAATTCAAGAGATGCTTCTAAGACCCACATACATTCTCCTCCAGTTGGTACTACCCCTTCTCAATGCCTTCAAGCTAGACCACTTCCCTATCTGCATTATTTGCAGAATGCCAGTTCCTCAGAGCACTTTTCTGTAAGATTTAACCATTCCAACAGCTCTTATGGAGGACAGCCCCAGCCGAAGCTGAGGGAAGGGCTGTGAAGGGTTTTTTTGGCATAACCCCAGCTCTAGCATCTTCACATCCCTGACAGTGACGGCAGCTTTAGGTGCTCGTAAAAAATCCCACTGTTGAAGATACTAACCTGATCAAACATACACACTTCTACACGTCAAACTTGCACGTAGCCCCACCTGAACAGAGGGGACCACCTACAATATGGAATGAACAATGTGCCTAAGTACTTGGTGCTTCAGAGCCACCACCCACAACCCCATGAGGCAGAGCTAAACTGAGCACTGCAGGTCTTGTCCCACCCTCAAGGCAGCTAGGACTGCTGTACCACGTTATTGAGGAGCAACAAGTGTCATTCCCGCAGTAGGGAAAAGAAACAAGAAAATCACCAAGCTCAACACGAAACTGCCCAGAAGGTCCAACAGCGCGCATCAAATCCTGTGACGCAGAGGAGCCAAAATCTCAACCCTGTCAATGCAAGGGAGGCAGCACTCACCAGCCTCAGCAGCTGGACACTTCCTGATGGTGAAGATCTGTCCCAGGTCTTCCTCTTCCTCAGGGAGACCCTTCTGGAGGCGCTGCAGCTTACGTAGGCTTTCACTCCGCTGGTGTTTCATGGAGCGCACGTGCTGGATGAGGTTCAGCTTGGCCTTTGTGGAGTAGTTACAGAGGACACAGTGGTAATAGCAGCTTTCACCCTCAACCCCGCTCTCGTGATGCTGAAGGTGCTGTGAAGAACAAAGCAGAGATATGTGAATTGCCTTTATCATCTCCAGTCTCCCTGGGTTAGTCCACTGTAAATTGCTGAAAGCCACTTGGGAATTAAATAAGAAACCACATTTTGACACAGTAAAAGATCAAGCCTGTTTATTCTCAAGGTACCACACACACTCCCCTGTTTAGAAGCAAGAAAAACACACCAAGCTGAAATGAGCACAGGAGCTAAAAGCCAAGATAGGCAAGATCATCTCCTTCAGTGAAAGAAGATACCAGATCCAACATTAACAACTATTCACGACCTACGCACAGCTAATTCTTTCACATTTAAAGCTTGTCCTGGGAGAGGATCCAACTTCGTGTCAAACAGATAAAATTAAATTTGATAAATTCTCATTGAAAACTAAGAAGAATAAAACCAAAGCAATCCTAGAACACAATGAACCCATTAGATCAAGAGGTCCTGGAAACAGCATATGGAAAAGGAGTGTGGGGTGTGTGCCATCCTATCTATCACCCAGCACTCGGTTCCCTGGCATCTAGGCTTTACTCCCTTGCACCTGAAGCAAGCAGCAGCCTGGGCTGGAAAATGGCCACGACAGCAGCCCGGACTGAAAAGCCAACGGCAAGCCCACAGCTGGCTATCTCCATCAGAGGTTAGGACTTTTTTTACAAAGTCCTGTCTCCCTCTGAAGCTGTGCTATCGCAGCCAATGCAGCAGATTCGAGAGTATTGTACCTTGATTATTTGACAAAACCTATCAGTCGCCTGGCACAAAGGTTCATGCTGCTCGGGAAACGAACAGCTATGTTATGCCACGCATCCCAAAGAGGTGGCAATTATTTGTTAAAACCAGAGGAAAGAACTCACTGCTGACAGCTGTGTCGGCTGCCACAGCACAGCCGCTCTGCGTTCAGTCTAGGCAGCAGCAGGGCTCAGACTTCACAGCAACTTTCCCAATTCCCACAGCAACGGCTTATCACAACTGGAAGAAAACGGATACCAAAGGCAAATGACAGCAAAGACCCGCCTGGATGTGTTCCTGTGTGACTTGGTCTAGGTGATCCTGCTGTGGCAGGGGGATTGGACTAGATGATC
>JAOXOE010006333.1:0-24993 GCA_028565055.1 Phoeniculus purpureus
TCCATTCCCCCTAGTCCTGTCACTACCTGAGATCCTAAAAAGTCCCTCCCCAGCTCTTCTGTAGGCCCCCTTCAGATGCTGGAATGCCACAAGAAGGTCACCTCGGACAATCACCTCCCTCGACCTGCTGGCCACACTTCTCCTGATGCAGCCAAGGATCCGGTAAACCTTCTGGGCCACAAGTGCACACTGCCGGCTCATGTTGACTTTCTCTTCCACAAGCGCCCCCAAGTCCCTCCAGCCTGTATTTGTGCTTAGTATTGCCTTGACCCAGATGCAGGACCTTACACTTGGTCTTGTTGTCCATGAGGCTGTCTTGTGCCCACCTCTCCAGCCTGTCCAGGTCCCTCTGGATGGCGTCCCTGCCCTCCGGTGTGTCTGCTGCGCCACACAGCTTGGTGTCATCAGCAAACTTGCTGACAGTGCAGTCAGTGCCTCTGTCCACGTCACCGACCAAGATATCAAACAAGACTGGTCCCAGGACTGATTCCTGAGGGACTACTGGTGTATACCTTACACTAGCTTTGTTGTCCTTCTTTGGACATGCTCCATCACCCTGCAGTACTTCTTGTAGTGAGGACCCAAACTCATTTTATATGTAGAGAGGACCCTTTTTATGAAAACACATTTTTTAAAATTGTTGTGAAGGTGAAAAAAATGAAGGTAACAACTTAGACTAAATTGATTCTCATTGGTGCTGATTGTATTCTTCTCTTCTTCTTACACTTGGTACTGGCTTCTGGAAAACAGAGTGTGTTACTTTAGGCCAAATAGCCAGAACTGCAAAAGTCACAGAACCTTTCTGTATTGCTTGCTTTATGACAAAGAGGTTTGTTCTGCTTCTGTCTTTTGCTGGAATCCTCACAATGAGAGATGCAGGTTCATAAAACATGACATTTTCTATCTCTGCCTCCTACAGCAACCAGCTGTCGATGAATACCAGCAGCCATCGAGCTGAATGCCTTTAGTGGCTCCTGCTGTTGTGTGGGCAGCACTCATGGATGTCACATATACAGATGCGTTTGTGTGTTGTTGCCTTTGCAGATTCAACAGGAAGATCTGGGTCAGTCTCTCTCCAGTGCTCTGGCTGTGAGTCTGGAATCCTGCTCTTCATTACCAAACTGGAAACCTCTAAGGCTGTACAAAGAACTTCCATCTCATTTTCCCAGCCAATGTTCCCACTGTCCTATAGGACTACAAACAGCTAGCACATAAAACCAAATGGAGATAATATCTATGCATAACATTAAATGCATGTTAGTGTAGAAATGAGAATATTTATTTCAGAGTGTAAAACAAGAAAGCTTTAACAATTCTGAATTTCCCATCCTAATCCCAAGAAACAAGATCTCAAAAATGCCATCAAAAACATACCTGTTTTCAGGAGGCTTTTATTTTTAGTGAATCTGCATGTTAACTGTCTAGTTTTGCTTGTAGGTTTGTTCCTTTGTTTGTTTGTTTGTTTTGCTATTGTTTTACTAAAACATCTCTACTTCAGATTTAAAGGCTGTCCCTCAGGACAAGTTTACAAAACGATGAGGACTATATTGGCTCGTGTCCTTGCAGAAATAATTTTTATGTATTCCAAGCACAATAAAAAATATTGGCTATATTTGTTCCAGTCTATCAGGTAAATATGTATATGTGCAGTTTCTTTAAAACATTTAATTATTTACTCAGGAGACCAGAACAGCTGTTCTGCCAGGTAAATGCATTTTGAGGCAGCTTTTAAAAATGTGTATTAGATCTCTTTCTACTTAGATGTGTTTTTTTTATAATGCAAATTCTTTTAAAAGGCAAAATCTATTACCTTCAGAGCCATTCTCTTTTGTCATGTAAACATAGATTTGGGGGTCATGCTTTGCATAATAAAATTGTGCCTGCAAGATTCTTTGAGAAGTCACTCTTGCTTGATCGTGAGGGCCAGATTCTGATGGATTTGTTTGTAAAAGGAACAACAACCTCAGCTCATTTTAGTGGAAATTATTTTATCTAATTACACATCAAAGCAGCTTCCTGCGTAGCAATGTAACCTACATGAATGAGCATGCTAGCACGAGTAACATCAACACATGTGGCACTTGCAACCCTTTCTCCAGAAAAACACTGTGCTGAACATTGGTCTGTGTCTCAGTTTTCAGCCCACTTTCCAAGAGGAAAACTCAGGATGTGATTTGCTGGTCAGAGAAAAACTTCACCACCTTTTCTAGAGCTGGGAACACCTTTGCATCTAGGGCTGTCTTCTCCAGTTTTGCACCCAGAGGCAGTGAGAGGTAAGGATTTGTAGCAAAAATAATCAGCTTTATATAAACCAATATCCTTCTCCAGACATTACGTGTTCAAAAACACTTTCGTCTAATATTTTTTGTCTCAGGTTTTCTAATGGAAATACTTGTTTAGCTTCCATTTCCTACATGTCTCACCCTTCCCTACCAGCAATTCAAACCTTACAAGTCCTTTAGTAAATATTGCACAGAAATATTCCAAAGAAGAGAGGTCCTAACAAGTTTTACCTTGGAAGCACTGGTCACTTGATGTTAATTTTGTGCAGAATAATTTTATGTATTACAAGCACAAGTTATTGACCATTTTAAGCTAATCTAAACTTTGTATGATATAAATATGAGGATCCCAAGTCAGGTAAGTTGCCGGTGATAGCTGAAGAGAGTGCTTTGACAGTTAAAACGGAAAGAATCATAGAATAATAGAATGACCAGGGTTGAAGGGACCTTAAAGATCATTTAGTTCCAACTCCCCTTCACAGGCAGGGACACCTTCACTAGATCAGGTTACTCAGGACCCCATCCAACCTGGCCTAAGAGACTCAGGAAGAGTTAATTCCACAGCCTTTCCAAGGATCCTTGTTTTAGAACTTATTTTAGTACTTTATAGATAACAGATAAAGTATCGCTTCACTAATGTTAGTCATAGATAAACAAGTTAAAATTCTGAGCTGTATAGATAAAAATGTGTAAAAAAACCCTCCACATTCTTCCTGCAAATACTGTTCACATTTTCTAAACTCTACCAGAAGGTTCTGTCTGAAGGCTGAACAATGTTGAGACTTTCTTCTTTCCATTTGAAATATCTTGCTAATCCATGTGAACAACTTTAATAATAAGTCAGCATCATGTCTTCTACCATTCGCTCTTCACTTACTCTGTTTTATCTCTTGGGCAACTATGAGAAGTTAAATGATCCAACAACTTTGTCTTCTGTCACCTGGGAGCGCTGCAAATTTTATTTGGTAGAATCAAGGCATTGGAAAGATACTGTAAGTGAAACACCAGGATAAATTGGTACTCCCCAAATATGTTATGTTCAAACTGGCTTCCCCAAACTATCAGTCTTTTCTCAAATAACAGGTATCTGATCAGCTAATCATTGCTTATCTACAGTAGGTGCAGTTTAAAACTTTCTACCTTCTCAGAAGCATTCTCCTAAACCGTTCAATGTAAGACTTCTTTCTGCAGTTAGTAGAGCATTTGAGACCGAAAGCAATTAATTTGTTTCTATATAAAAGTGGAATGACACCCTTGTCATTTCTCTGAAGACCCACATTCATTGCCTGATATCCATTCCTTAGGAATATTTTAATAGTTTGATCATGTGCTAAGTTTCAACACGGCTTACACCTGTTTAAAGTTTCCCATTATTCTAGATCAAAAAATTGGTCTTTATTATCCAGGCTCACATCTTTGACATTAGCCAGTATCTGATATTTCAGTAGAAAAGGTAAGAAATCAGTAAGTGTTTAATTACACAACTATGTGCTTCTAAATGATATTCCTCCCTAATCTCATCAGATAGAGATAGCTTATGCTTTGAAGCATCTTAGCCTATGTGTCAGATTTGCAAATACATGTAGATACCTAATCTCTCACTAATTTAAATCAAGATTTAGTATCAAACTGAAGGTTATATATGTAAAATCTGTTGGTGGATCTCTATTCCCACCACTTTCCTACCCTATGTAATTTAAGTTTGCACGGTCCCTTTGTATATACAGTGTCTAAAGCCTCTATTAGATGAGATCTGAAAAACCTTGCTTCAGTGGTTTAAGATAATACATCTCTAGCTGTCTTCCCCTCTGCCTGTCTTCCCCTGTAGCTGTCTTCTCTTTTTCCAGAACAATAACAAAGCTGGCAAAAGACAACATATGATTAGACTTCAGCTGCACCATCAGGAAGACTAGCATCTTCACTTAAATTAGAAATAAACCTTCCAATCTGGAACACCTCAGGGAAGAGTTTGTTTTTCTTTTACTGACTGCTTTGGGGTGCTGTGACTTGCAAAGGGGTAAAGACAAATTTCAAGCAGGGCAGAGCTATAAACACTGAGATATCTGCCAGAGATCATCTGTCAGCACCTTAAGTTTTCATGAAGTTTTTCTTCCTAAGTTATATTGACAGAATGAGTTCCACAGAAGACTTAGTTTTAAAACACATGTGTGTTTATATAAGTGTGTATAGACATGTTTTCTTCAGTACTATTCCAGTACTATTTCAGATTGACAGAGGTTCTCCTCCCAGCCTACTCCACCCTGTTGAGGCCACATCTGGAATACCGTTCCCAGTTCTGGGCCCCTCATTTCAAGAAGGACACAGAACTGCTGGTGAAAGTTTAGCACAGAGCCATGAAAATGGTGAAGGGAGTGGAACATCTCCTTCATGAGCAAAGGCTCAGGGAGCTGGGTACCTTGAGCTTCGAGAAAATGTTCATAAGTATGTGAAAGGTGAGTGTCAGGAGGATGGAGTCAGGTTCTTCTCAGTGTCATCTAATAATAGGAAAAGGAGCAATGGGTAAAAGATGGAACAGAGGAGGTTCCACATAAATATGAGAAGGAACTTCTTCATGATTTGGGTGACAGAGCACTCTAACACGCTACCCAGAGAGGTTGTGAGGTCTCTTTCTCTGGAGACATTTAAAGTTTACCTGGATATGTTCCTGTGTGACTCGATCTAAGTGATCCTACTGTGGTGGGGGGATTTGACTTGATGATCTTGCAAAGACTGTTGCAGTCTGAAAAGTACCAGAATTTTCAGATGTATAGATTTGTGCCTTCATGAGGAAAAAGGTGCATTTCACTTTAAAAGAATCCTCCCAAGTACCTGCCCTGGGTGGGGGTATAGGCTAGGTGACAAGATAAAAGGGGCTACCTCTTTTAGCTGGGGTATTCTTCCCAGAAACCTTTCCAGGGCTGTGTGGGAAGATAGGATTGGGTGGCTTGTGGTGGCTTGCTGTGGTCAGGAAGGCAGCCCAGCTCCAGCCCCAGCGCTGGCCTGGCCCAACTCAACCCCAGCCCTGACTCTGGCCAGCTCCCAGCCTTGGCCTGTTGTCGGCTCCCAGCCCCAGCCCTGGCTTTGATCAGGACGAGTCCCAGATTCGACCCAGCCCAGTTCTGGGCTGGCACTACAGACTAGAGAAGCAAGAACTTAGTGCCAATTTCCCCCCCAAAATGGACCAAACGTGCAGTGACCCGTGGTGAGCTGAAGGGATCTTTCACTTTCCCTCTGGAGCTGAGGCAGGAAGAGAAAGAAAACCTGAGGATCATGGAACCCTCTTGGCCACATTTGTGGAGTAGGGGGGGCCCCTGCTGATGTAGCTATGTGGTCGGTCTCCATCTTGAATCCTGCACATGTCCAGGGTAATGTGGCAGCCACCTTCGTCTGAGAAAACACTGATCAGCAAGAAGAGAGTCATTTCTGCAACTGAGAAAAGCTGAGGATCCTCGAGTACTGGGGAGAGAAGGAACCTTAAGAGAGGCAGCTGAGAATTCCTTCATGCTTAGCTGAAGAAAGAAGAGGGACTCAAGAATCCTTAAACCTTGGGCATGGAAGACAGAGACAGGGTGCTCTTTGAAAGCATGTCTCCTGCATGGTGGGATGCAGTTCAGGTGCTGAGGAATCAGGCCTGTCCAATCAGCATTTTGCTGGAGAAGCTGCGCTGAAGAATTGGAGAGTTCACGAGTCTGGACAGCCAAGGGTTACCAGTGTCTGCAGACGACAGTGGTGACACATGAATAATAGAGAGGATGGTGACTGATATGTTCTTTCTCCAGGTCTCTAGTGTAAAAAAAACCAAGGACCAATACAATAGTGATCTCCCATGGTATTTTTCTCAGAATATGTGATAGCATTTGTGACAGAGTTTCTACTTTGTGTGCACTAACTTGCTTAACCTTTTCTTTCTGTACACAGTTATAGAGTTAATAAACCCCTTTCCAGTTTCCCTAAGCTACCCATTGTCTGGCAAATTCTATCCAAGATCTCATTGAGACCTAACTGCTTTGTTTTCTTTTCCTTTATCTTTAATTCTGGTCTTGAACCCACCACAAGGTCCCTTCCAATCCCTGATGTTCTGTGATTCAGTGTTTCTGTGGTTCCTGGGTCAATGTAGAAATCATAGCAACACACTTGAAGTATTATTTTAATGTCTACAGAGTTGAGTGTAAAGTACATTTTGTACCTTGTAAGAAAAAGCAGAAGATTTAACTTGAATGAATAGTATTAATTTCAAAACTTGAATGAATAATATTAATTTAAAAATAACAAAATACAGTCACTCTGTTTTTTGTTTTGTTTGTTTTTTTTTCTTTGTTGTTTAGGATTTTTAAAGAGGTGAATGCATTTCTGTTCAACATTCATTTTAAGTATTCATTTTATACTGTTCCTTGTTTCTAATTTTTAAAAACTAGATGTCAGAAATTATAAACCTGCTCTTTAAAATGTTTAAGATTTAAAAATAAATCAGGAACGCTTAAAGAGAGTCTTTTAATTTATGTAAAAATTACTCTTGTAGAAACAGGCTCTTTTTATCACAGCAAAAGAATTCAGAATTAGAGAAATAAACCGGGTTAAAAATAAATTTTTATGTTGAACCAGAGGAAGCCTGAATGATTCATATCATTTCAATTCTTCTTGTGAATTTGTCCTTTGCTTTCAATTGTTCTTATTTACATATAGCCTAGTTTCAGAGAAGAGACCTTTTAAACACATCAATAGGTCAATAAATCTATGCTTTTAATAGGGATGTACTTTTGTCCACTCTTTTTTTTTCTGGAGCATTTCATTATATACTGTCCTGCATGACTATACACTACTGAACATCAAATGCTTATGTCCAATTGATTGGTCCTTTCTACATGTTTGATTATCAGAAAGTGCAAAAAGGATGTTTTCAATGTTTATAAAGACATAAGTTGACCTTTCTTTGTGAATATAAAAGCCTAATTCTATTGACATCATCCCCTCTGTGCAGGGGACATAGTGTAACGCTTAGGAACATAGAAACTCTCACAACAGAGTAGACAAGAAGCATTTCCAAGGACACTTGACTGAAGGACATGCTTTTATTGTGGATATAAACTTTTCTTCTTTCTGATGTCATCTTCTAACTGCTTTTGCAAGGTATACATAGGAGTACAGACACAGTCCAGAGACTCACATCTAATAACATCAACCTTGGCTTCAAGACAGAATAACTGTCTGAACTTCATGGCACAGCTCTCAGAAGTCCAAGTCATACCACCTGTAGGAATCATGGCCAATTTGCATCCTGCCTACTGCTGGCAAACAGGTATCTCACAAACACCTATCACAACAATGCACTTGTCAGCCACGTGCGCTAAAGAAATCAGTTTCCTTACACCCTGAGTACTGTGTCCAGTTTTGGGCACCTCAGTACAAGGGAGACATTGAGGTGCTGGAGCAAATGCAGAGGAGGGCAAGGAAGCTGGCAAAGGGCCTGGAGAGTAAATCTGATGAGGACAGACTGAGACAGAGCAGTTTAGTTTGAGGAAGAGGCTAAGGGGAGATCTCATCGCTCTCTAGAACTGTCTGAAAGGACATTGTAGAGATTTTGGGGCTGGTCTCTTCTCACAGGTAATTAATGATAGAACCAGAGGCAAGGGTTCCAAGCTCCAACAGTGTAGGTTTAGATTGGACATCAGTGGTCAGGCGCTAGAATGGGATGCCCAGGTTGGTGGTTGAGTCTCCGTCCCTGGATGAGTTTATAAGATGCATAGAGTTAGTGTTGGGAGATCTGGTTTAAGGGTGAACATATAGAGTAGAATTAATGGCTGGACTTGATGATCCCAAAAGTCTTTTCCAACCAGAATGATTCTATAATTCTATGATCATATTAACAAGATAAAATCTTTCAGTCCAAAATATTCAGGTGCATTAAGGAGCCTGCTCTTACTGAAATAAAAATGTTTATTAAAGGTCTGCCTTTACACATCTCTGTAATGAAATTAATTTCTAGTAGTACCTTACAGATTGGCATAAGTTACTCCTGTGATTGTTATTACTTCTGTACGTAAGAGGTATATCCATTATGACATAACTTGAGACTAAAGGCAGAAAACTCTCCAAGCTATATGAAATGGCATCTAAGTCCTCTGGCAGAGAATGAACAGACAGAGTAAGAGAGAATCTTATCATGATGCTTTACACCTTATGTATATCTGAAAGCAAATTCACAGTGGGTTTAACTTTCCTTTTGCCTTCCACTTCATGACTTGACTGTGACTGTGGGATAGTTCTGCCCATGAACTCTGCTGCTGCACCTGCCTTTGTCTGAGTTGTCTGTGATCAAATCAATGACCTGTTTAGGGTCTCAGAGTCCATAATGTTCCAGAGTGCAGTTACTTTGTACTTTTAATGACTGTTAGTGTGAAGGGTATTGGAAGGACCTCTATGGATCTCTTCTGCTTGGTCATGCACCATGCAGTTAAGTCGAGGATCCAGTTGAGAAATTTCTGATTTTTTTCAAGGGAAGCAAAGCATAGCACTGTTAAAAGTATTTCTAAAACACCACTGATTTTCTGAAAGCTTACATAAGTCAAAATGATAGTCGTCTTTAATACAGGAGACTGAAATAGGGAATTCGGTGTAAGAATCATTTCATGTTGGACTGTAGCAAAAAAAAACTTAACAAAATCAGATTCTGTAGTTTGAAGCTGCTTAAGTTCTAATACCTTTCTTTAATGACAAAATGTGAAACACTAGACAGCTCCTCTTTCCCCAGTTTGGGACAATAATTTGTCCTTTTGCCTCTTATATTTCACGTCATCTTATTTAGCTGGGTTCTATTCTTTGAGTTTTCAGACCCTCGTATTGCTGAACAATTAAAACGTGAACTGTGTTGTACTGTAACACAGCAGAACTTCAGCAGGTCAAGGGAGTCCTGGCGTCTTTCATATTACCATTGTCCAAATTCTCTCACAAGTGCTATATTGTGCATTCTGGGATACTGTTCCTCAGTCAATCTATTCTCACAGGTTTATTTTTATATCAGATTGTCATCCAGTGGTCTCCATTGTACAAAGCACTGTGCTCAAAAGTGGCTATTATAATTCAGCATACAGTGATGAACAGAATTACCTTTAGGTTCATTTAAAAAAAGATGAAAAAAAGAAGAAGGAAAAATAAGAAATACATCTGTACAAAGGAAGTCTTTGTAAAAGGTCAATTGGGTAAAGGGACAGTTGTTAAAAAAACCCCAATGCATTGATCTGAGCTTCAGAAGTAGTAAAAATGTACATAAAAAAAACGGATAGCTCAGACTCACATGTAAATGAAGACAGGCAAAATATTTGACTGAAAATTTTTAGGTCTAATACAGTATTAGAAGGTAATACTGTTCAGAAGTCATTATCTGATGCTTTTGAAGGAGTAAAATAAGATGGGGGCTGATATGCTTTTGAGTCACTGGCTCCATATTGGATGCAAGTGGATTTTGAAGAGGTGTTATTCCTAAAGAATAAGCAGGATGTTTCTTCAGCCCAGTTCTTAGTCTAAATTTCCACAATAAGTGGAGAAATACCAGCACTTCCATTTCACAGATGAGCAGAGCCATGGGGTATATGAGTTGTACATTCAAGGTGGCAGTAAAGTGTCTGTATACCAAATCTGTCCTCAAAGAACTAAATCATGTGTTTCCTCCTTTTCTAAGATTGGTTAAAGGGACTAGAACTGCCCTTTTTCTCAAACGAAAATAATCAAATTGCAAATAAATTTTAAAACCTTTTCTGCCATATACAGAAGTTTGGACTGCAATCTGTGGGTGACAAACTGTCCCTAGCAACACACAGCTCTGAAAAGTCATTTTTTTTAAAAAATGAACATTGTAAAAAAAACATGTCTCACCCATTTATTAATTCAGCATCAGCCACTTCACTCTCAGTCAGACTTACATGGCAGAGTGGCCCATCCATTCTATTCATCGATGGTAGGAAATCTTATCAGGATCAGGTTTCATGTTGTAGTTTGAAAATTACCAGAATTTTCAGATTTGCAGGTTTGTGCTTTCATGAAGAAAAGAAAACGTGCTGTTGCTCTGAGAGAACCATCTGAGAGAAAGCCATCAGGCTTTCCTTTTGTTGCAAAGTTTTTTTATAACTGATTTTTAATAAATTTAATTAAAATATATAAAGATCTGGAAGCCTACAAAGCCTGCTTTACAGGATCAACTTTCTTTACTGTTTGTTGATGACAACAATCTGTAATAAGTCACAGAATCACAGAATCAGAGAAAATTAGGGATTGGAAGGAACCTTGAAAGACCATCTGGCCAAGTCTTCCGTCCACAGCAGGATCACCTAGATCAAGTCGCCATCCCAAATGAGTGAGTAAAAGGGTGTTCCTGTAACTACTGGAAGAATCCTTCAGCAATACTTTCTCAATGATTGAAGTCCTAAAGCTCTGAAAATTTTGGAGACCCAGATAGACTAGGAATTTAATAGAGTTTGTCTCAGAATTGGCTGGTTGTCCATCCAACTCAGGATGTTTGGAATAATGAGACTCAATGAAATCTCATTTTTAATATAAATATCATTTCACTGGAAAAATTCTGGCCTCCTCTATTCAGTCAGTCTCTGCATTTTCATTCAAAGCAGAAAAATTACACGGCGTACTGCTATACAGAAATCTGAGTCTAGAAGTATGGAAAGTCTGTTCCTGTTGTTGTTTTTCCTCATTTTTATTGGTAAACTATCAAGCAGGATGTTCCCCCCTCCTGTTTTTAAACAGCTTAAACTGATTGTATTTCAAAAAAATGCAGATGTCTATATCTTTTATAGGAGGAAAGTCATTAAATTTTGTAAATGTTAGGAAAAAAGAAACCGTGAATGATATTCTGGAAAGTGACGGCATCATAAAATATGCACAATCTGGTCAAGTTCCAATTAAAAAAAATGTGTGAGCATAAACAACCTTTAAAAATAGCAATGTAAAATTTACGAGTACAGAGTGGATTTGGAAGTTGTAGCCACGCCCAACCACATTTTCTGTTCTCATCAACTTGTTTCTAATTCTGCATACATTTCACATTTGCTGACATTTTCATATGCAAAGAAACTTTCTGCAGTTGATGCACAGAAGCAACAAGCTCTGCACAGCACAGAAAAGAGATTCTTCAGTGATGGAAGAACTTTGTACTGACACTTCCATCTTGATTAGGCAAAACATTTCTTTTCAGTTTTATTACTTGTTGCTCTGTCTTCCAATTGCTTGGAAATCAGTTATTTAGCAGGGACCAGTGCAGGGGTTTTTTTAATTATATAAATACCTAACTAAGGGAGTCTAAATAACGTTCCTACTAAACCAAGGCTTTCTATCAACATATCTTTTATCAGGTGTTGCCTTGTGAGCACTTTTTGAGGCAAAGAATGACTAAACCTTTAGGAGGTGGTGGATATGTTTTCCAGTTCTCTTATGTGTCATAAAAGTTCCAAATCACTTTAACTCGAATACTCAAATTAATGCCTGTCACCACAATTAAATTTAACTTTGAACATATTTTGATTCTTAAAACCTTTCTCTAACTGCTCTGTAGCCCTATAATTTCCTAGAGTTTTCAAATTTTTAACTTGTAAACATTCAGGTTTCTCTGGCACCTGAAGTTCTAATTCTGGGTGTCTGTATGTGGTCAAGCATTAGCAATATTTCTAGTACTGTTCTTCAGCATGTTTCTGTATTACCAAGCTACTCGAGAAAGCCCTTTTCTATCCTAAGATGGGAGACACTCAGGGCTATCTAAAAGTTTAGCTTCCCAAAATTAAACGATCTATTCAATGCATTCATCCCAATACAGGGAGATTAAAGCTGCTCTGTGAAACATAGAACCATCATTTAGCCAGAATGAGCAGGTATAAATAAGGAAGATATGAAAACATCTCCCAATGGGTAGAACACTCATCAGAGGGGACAAAATCCCTGAGCCCTGAACTAAAGAAACATCTGAATTTTACATGAAGGTAAAAAACTTAGTCACTTGAAGTGCAGACTTGAATCCATGACCCTCCTTCCCAAATGAATGTACTAGCTACTAGGCAGCTTTTTCTGATTCTAAAGAACTATTAAAAATGTTAGCAAAACTGTACTTCTTCACATGAAATGCTAGTCCTGCTTATCTTTCTCCTTGGAGATGTGTTTCAACATTTTTGCCTATTTCTCTACAAGTTTGTTTAAGTGCAGAAACAGCTGGACTAGTTTTACCTCTTCTCAGTGCAGTGGAAGAAGAGGTTCAGACACTTACTTTAAATCAGTGTCTAGTTAAGGGAAGAGTCTTATGAACAGTGGAAAAGAGAGGAATCCTTCTGTATCTATGCGTTCACCTCCTCAAGTAGATTATAAATGTGCTAGCAGTACTTGGGAGATATTTAGAGCAGAGGAAGCAAACAATACTTCAATATTTTTCTGCTATTACCTTGAACATGGATTTCTATCTTCTTCTGTTTCCTAAGTAGCTAAGTATATGATAGTGAAGAGTATTTTATTTAAATAAGTATAAACATAGATCTAATATGATGATATTTCATAGACAACTTGTCTCCAGAAAAGGAGAATCCACAATACCCCTGGATAACCTGTTCCGGTGCTCTGTCACCCTCACCATGACCCTCATCCTTCTCATATTTATAAGGAATCTCTTATGTTCCAGCTTACACACATGGCTCCTTGTCCTATCACTAGGTGACATTGAGAAGAGCCTTACCGTCTTTGTCCTGTCACAACACATTCTGCTCTCTCCATCTTTCAAGTACTGGATCAAATTATGGAGTACTGGAAAGCTCTCTTAAAATCATAGAATAAGTTATGTTGGAGAAGACCTTCAGGTCCAATCATTAACCCCACTCTGCCAAGCAGGCTGCTGCACGATGTCCTTGGACTTTTAAACTCCTCTATGGATGGTGATTCAAGCACCTCCTTGGGTATCCTGTTCAGTGAAGACGTGATAACTCATTCAATGAAGCTATTGTTCTGAGGTCTAAGCTAAACTTTCCCTGACACAAACTGAGGCAATTTCCCCTTATCTTAGCACTCATTATTTGTGAGAATAGACCAAAACCCACTTCTCTACAACCACCTTTTACAGAACAATAATATCTCCCCTCAACATTTTTCTTTTCAGACTAAAAAGACCCAGCTCCCTCAGTTGCTCCTCGTAAGGTTTTTTGCTCTTTATCCTTTGCCAAGCTTGTCTCCCTCCTTTGGACCTACCCCAACACTTTTATGTTCTACTTGTACTGTGGTACCCAAAACTGAGCACAGTACACTAGGTGTGCCCTAAACTAATGTGTCGTACAGGAGGATGATCACTTGACTACATCTGATACAAGCCAGGATGCCATTTGTCTTCTTGGACATCTGAGAACACTGATGGCTCATATTTAGATGATCAACAGTCAATACCATCAGGGGTCATTCTGCTGGACAAATTTCCAGCTACCATCCCCTAAGCCTATAACAATGCATTGGGCTGTTTGGATCCAAATGCAGGACCTAGTGCCTGACCTTGTTGCAACTTGTATAATTGGCTTCAACCCATTAATCCAGCCTATCTAGACCTTTCTGTAGAGCAACACTACACTAAGCAGATCAACAATTCTACCCAATTTGATGTTATACGCAAATTTGTTGTATTCAGTCCCCTCATTCAGATCACTGAGAAAACTATTAAATAGAACAGAGGCTAAAACTGAACTCTAGGGAACACCACTTGTGACCAGTAATCAAATAGATTTAATTTCATTAACCAGAACTCCTTGATCCTGGCCATCCAGCCTCTACTCCAGGTGAGATATCACCAAAGTGGAGTAGAGGGAAAGAATGACAGAATTATTGAGGCTGAAAAAGTCCTCTAAGATGAACAAGCCCAGCCTATGACCTAACATCACTACAATCAGCTAGACTATGGCACTAAGTGCCACATCCAGTCCGTCCTTAAACACTTTCAATGATCACCCACCTTGACTCTTTACTGTAAATATGTATACATATATATATTAAAAAAATGTTGCTCTGCTTGTAAATATTATATATATATATATATAAATATATTTGGACTATAAATGGTCATTGATTTCTTTCCAAGTGCCTCAGTTTTTCACTTCTGAAGAAAACTAAGCCGAAGTATATTGATTTGTTAACTCAGCACATGTTTATGAACTGCTTTGGCTGACCCAGTTTTTTATGTTCTGGCAAATCAGCTATTAATTAGAGAAATGCTGGACTCTTCTGCCAAATGAAGTCTGTACCTGCCTCACCTTTGCTATGCACAGTGGATGAGAAAGACAAAGAGAAAAACAAGATGCATTGACTACTGAATAGAAGCTGTTCCTCAAAAGATAAAAGGTTATATCTTTTCTGCCCATAGTTATGCCCCATCTTCACCCTCACATCCTCCTTTTATGACTTGTTTTGTGCCCATTTACCTCATTACCAAATATCCCTTCAAAAAAATTCAGAGAACACTGTTAACCAAGAGATCTCTGTTTATAACTAAATAAATGAAGATTCCAAAGAGAGCCTGCTAGGAAACAATGCAGCTCTCAGCGGTGCAGTGTTTTGCTGCCTCCTCACTTGATGAGAGAAATCACATTTTGAAGAATACTTTCCACGCAAGACATTTTTCTTCCTATCCTCTTCATTCGCACCACCTGCTTCAGGAAATATATATTTTCCACATACTGCTCAAATGAACTAATCTATTTTCACTATGTGTCCTTTTTGGCAAAATATCTACAGTATTTTCTTTCATAAAGACAAATTCTGTTCTTTTGGTATTTTTCCCCTTCCTTTTTCTTTTTTATTAATAAAAAAATATGATCCCTTATTTCCTCCCCAGGAAATAAAAAAAAAAATAAAAAGAAGAAAAAAAGAGAAAAGGACAGCAAGAGAAAGGGCAAGGAAAAAAAAAATAGACAGAAAAGAAACCATCCTGAAGCCTTGAGAAATAAAAAATTCAGATCTAGAACCCCAACTACCTTACAATGGTACATGGTCAGAGGTGGTGCATACATTATTTGAAATCATGTTAGTATTTAATTACTGTTAGTATTCTGTTAGTATTTAATTGCTTAGTATCTTTTGCAATTATATTTTTGCAGATCGGGTTTTTTTTTTTTTTAATTTGGACTTAGACTGCCAATACCGCATCAATTAGGAAAGACAAATGATTGGATTTTGCTTCTACTGATGGTGCTGAAGTAGAGTCTATGTGATATGTACTTTCCCAAACAAAATTACTTTTTTTACTAAAGCAGAAGCTATTTTGCAACAAAACTTCTGCTGCAAACTCTCTACCAACATGTGCACTTATATGTCCAGCTTTACAAGCATTTGGGTGGTTGGGAAAAAAATTCCTTCCAGGTTGAAGAATATATTTGTAGCATCTTTTAGTCTTTCTCTTTGGATTATTTTCAATTTTAATCCTCCTCACTTCCTTGGTTTCTAGATACCTCTTTTTCCTGCAAATTCTTAGCCTTAAATGACAGGAGGATGCTTTAGCCCTATAATTGTCAGCTGTTTCATACAATTTATGAGTTCCATGAGAATATCTGAAATTAATTTATTAAGATTAATTGCAAAGATCTGTGTTTGTAATGGATTATGTGTCTTTGGTTTTATTGGGTTTTTGGGGATATTTTGATCACTGAATCACGGAACACTAGGCATCGGAAGGGACCTCCAAAGATCATCCAGTCCAACCTCCCTGACACAGCAGGATCACATAGATCCAGTTACACAGCAACACATCCAGGCAGGTTTTAAACATCTCCAGAGAAGGAGACCCCACAACCTCCCTGGACAGTCCCTTCCAGTGCTCTGTCACTCTCACCATGAAGAACTTCGTTCCATATTTATATGGAACCTCCTATGTTCCAGCTCACACTAACTGTCCCTGAGGAGATGTTTTTAGATGGGGTTTTTTTGGTTGTTCTTCTTTTCCTTTTTCTGAAGAGGAAACCAAGGCCTAGGCAGTCTAGCTCTCAGTCCTGTTTCATACAAAATCATATAGTTGTAGAGTGGTTTTGCTCAGGAAGGATCCTAGAGATCATCTATTCCTAAACTTCTATCACGGGCAGAGACATCTTCCATTAGATCAGGCTATCTAGAGCCCCATTCAGCCTGACCTTGAGCATTTCCAGGGAGGGGGCATAGCTCTCCTAAGAAACAAAGATAAAGCCTCCCACTCACTTTAGTTTACTGTACTATGGTTGATTCATCACCTTTCTAAGACTGTTTTAAAATACCCGAAACTCATGCCAGGGATTAAAACATCTCTGTGTAATGATAGGAGTACTTGCATTTGTTTCTTGATAAACCATGTATGTTTTACATTTATTTTCAAAAGCAGACTCCTGAAATACAGAGGCATCAGTGTGGAGAAGACGCCAAGGGTAGAATTTGTAGTGGTCTGAAAATATGTATGTGAAGGACAAAAAGGCATAAGCTTTTCATCACTCAAGGAGAAACTGCATGCCATAATTACACTCAGCACATCATCTGACATTAAAATGTCACATATATTAGTACAGAACCCAGAGAGGGAACTTCTATTAAGCGCTGGACTCATGATTTTGTCTTTCAAGGACTAAATTGTCATATACTTTAGATTGTCATGCGCCGTTCCTTTAGTCCTCTGATTTGTACTGGTACCAGAATTTTATAGTGACCGGTTCAAAAAGCAAATCCTAAGATTTCTACTTAATAAAATTAATTTATTCTACCTTTATCTTCATTCAGGTTCTTATTTATTTCCAGGTCTCATTTATTTTCATGTTGTGGTTAGCAACAGAGGAAAGATGCAGATTGCAAATGCTGCTTGATTTTCTTTCTAAATTGGTGTTTCATAAGATGCTTCTGTAAAATAGAAGCAGGGCAGAGCATCGATAACTTAGAAGGCGAAAACATGTACATATCTGTAGGGGACAGCCAATAGTTACAAGCAGGGATCTGTGATTTTGTACATTGGAGCCAAGTCTGGCAACAGTTAATGTCTGAGTTGGAACCAGTTTAATACCTTGCAGACACCTTTTCAGACAGCATCTGTCTTCCCCTGCAGGATGCCAGTAAAACAGGTAGACAGTCTCACTTCTGAAGCAAAAGGAGCACCGTGGTGTTTTTACCATTGCATTCAGAAAGACAAATCTTCTGGCACTAAAATTTACCCAGTGAAAAGAGATATACAAAATGTTTTGATTTTGTACAGCATTGATTTTAATACTACTGATTGTGACCATTGGTCATTACCATTGTCGGAGCAAAACAGAAGAATACTAGTAATAAAAATTGCAAGAGAATTCATCGATGCTAATATTTATTTTATTTGGTGACCAGTGCTGTGCCTTTGAAACTTATTTAAGGGATTGGAGATGGTCAGGGTTGTGGCTAGAAATTTAAATCTATATTTAAAACATTGGGTTTTACTGGTTTGCCTTTTTCAGACAGAAGATCCCCATTTCGTATGTTAACGGGATGCTTTAGTACAGGTCTGCAAACTGTGTACTTGGAGTGTCAATTTCTATCTGTCAGTGTTGATGTCTCAAGCATATGCAAAGAGCAGGAGGAGAGCATGAGGGGATTGGACTAGATGATCTTTCAAGGTCCCTACCGATCCCTAATGTTCTGTGATTCTGTGATTCTTTGATCTGATACCTTCCAACAAATCTAGTGAGGCACAAAAGTAAAGGGTCACTGAGGGATAAAGAGTGTTCTTGATATACTGTATAAAGTTCACCTGTGAGCACTTTCCCTCTTTTTGAACACAGGTCTCAGTAAAAGCATGCTGAAATCTGTGAGAGACTTTCCTCTGCTTTCAGAGTTCTTGGGATGCTTGAGGATATGTCTTAATATTATTAATGATGAAAATGTGTCTAATATCACTTCTCCATAGGAGTCATTAAAAAGTCTGTGCAAGAGTAAGGATAGCTAATATAAGGAGAAATGTTTTCTTTATTTTTTTCACAAAAGACTGGTGGGAATGTGTCATGGACTACACAAGTCTCCAAAGTCAAGAGGGATCAGAAGGATGCACTAAGGAATATAGAAGGAATATATATTGGGGAACTGTAAAGCACTGATAAAGCCAACTTCCTGCACTTCCTAATGCCTTCCTTCCCCCGAACCTGATTTCCACCTTAATTTCTTTGCTCCCATGGTATGTCTAAAAAGAAAAGGAAAAAGACCTCTCAATCGTCACTAAAGAGAAGAGCTCACAAACACAATTCTGCTGGCACTAAATAGTAGCTTAGGTGACTACATCCGTGTGCCAGCCAAAGGAAGGAAGGAACATCAAATTTCATGCTGATACAGGGAAGGACAAAAGCTTGGCAATGAAGATGCAGCCCATATGAAGACCAAGGATGTGACTGTTTTGGATAAAACTCAACAGAGCAGATGAAGAATTGTGTCTGATTGCTGTATTTTGTGTAGGAAAAGCATGAATGGCTTCAGGAAAAAATTAGTTTTCTTTACTGGTTTAAAAGCAGGAGAATCTGCTAGGAATGCTTTTACAACTGGTATTCTAGATGGAGCAAAATGCAGATAATGTGCAGTAATGGATTTTCATTTTGTGAGTCATATATTAACTATTATTATCTGTTTTGAGTTTGCCCGATAGCGGCATAAATATTCACGTTGCATAAAAAACCCTGAATTCAACATTTCTGATATTTAAATTCTTAGTGAAGGGGCAGGTTTGTTCCCCTGGAAATTAAGGGTGATGAAAACAGATCTAGGATCATAAAGGGAATGAGATCTAAAAAATCTGGCATTCTTTGTGTCCTTTCTGTGAAATTAAACTTCGTGGACTCTCCTGCAAAAGATATTTACGGATTTGACAGGGATCACAGGCAATGAATATTATCCAATGTGAGTCATACCAGGCTTGAATATGACATGATTCAGGGCCTTCTGAATGGGCTGGCGTCTCCCACAAAATTTTCAACTATTGTTCATTTTTTCTGGAAGGCAAACCTCATTTTAAGCAAGTTTGGGAGTAAAAGGGAAAATCATAGATGGAGGGGCATTAATCTGCTGTGGATAACTTATGTGTCTCAGGGTCCATATTTTAAGTAAATGTTCACTGCATCATTAAACTTGGGCATTTACAGTATGCATCAAAAATAGAAACTTTGTTGAGTCAGAGAAGGCGGAGGTTTGCAAGACAGGGTGTAAAATGGCACAATTCCATTGATTTTCATAGAGGTGCAGCGGTTTACACCATCTGGGAGTACGGCCCACAGTCTCCTCAACAAAAAATAAAGTCAAACTGTGAATATGGAAAAGCAGATATCTGCCTAACTTCTTTTGACTTTGAGAAGGTTACAGACAAGGTTGACAGTGTCAATGCATACAGCATGATTTATCTGGAGTTTCAGAAAGCCCTCAATAAAGTTCCACATGACAGGCATCTGTTTAAGTTAAAAGCTACAGGGATCCAGGATAAGACATGGAAGTGAATAAAGAAATAGTTAAAAAAGCAGAATAGGAAGGCTGCCTGCATGATGAGGGAGTCTGCTTTGCCGACAAGGTTGATAACTGCAGTGTTTTTGACAAAATTGCGTTAGTTCTTGTAGATGCAGAGAACATCTGAAAATGTTTATTGCGAAAGAATCCAGAGGAGAATAAAAGATAAAAGAATAAAATCTAAAAAAAAGGAAGAGAAAAGGAGAAGCTACTAAATAACCTGAGGTAGTTTAATTTATTTTTAAACTGACCTCAGACTCGCTATTGTATTACAGAATGTTGCAGCATGTGATCAAGAAGGGTGATAGAAAATAAACACTTACAATGAAGCAGGAAACAGTTCTCCAGCAGCTGAGTGAAATGCAGCTGCTTAAATGCAGCCAAGCTACAATCAGCTCCAAGTTGAGAGCTTGTTATGGTGGAGGGAGGGGAATACAATCAGGCTGGATCGGTAGGGAGAGCAGACTCCCCTTTGATCTTCTTTCAGCTTTCATGCATATATAAAAATGCAGATAAAATAGACCAACCGTTTTCTGTAAATTAAAAGAATTTCCCCCCCTCAAATTACCATGCCATATTTTTTCCATGTGCTTTCAAACAAATTAAAACAGCTTGAAAAAAGGGACTTAAATATATTGAATGCATAAAAGTGGGAGTTGTGCATAATCAGCTTCCAAGAGTTCTTAAATCTCTGTATATAAACTGTTTAAAAGTAAATTAAAATTATTCCTTAATGAAATACAAATCTGAAGTCACTTGAATAACTAATCGTTTTATGACCCATGCAGTGAATTTTTAATGCCTGCCTCTACCTGATTATTTTAGATATGTCTGTGTTGTAAATTAAAAGCTACATAAATCATTAATGTGTTGATACAGATCAGTGAGCTGACTACACTGTATCTGATTCCTCAGGACACACGGTGTCTGATTCACCTCACTCCTGGTTTATAGAGTCCAGATACATTCCATATTTGTTCTTGGTTAAAACCTTATTTGAAGAATTTCAATGGACTTTGCATAGGACTTAGAGCACTGATGTTACCCACACCTTACACATCTGTCATCTGAGAAAAATCTACCACAGGTAACAAGGTGATTATTATTTCTACAGTTGCTATGTACTTGCAGAAAGCATTTTATCCAAGGTTCTCAAATTGCTTTGCAACCATTAATTAAGTGTAATAGCTCACAAAAACTATCTGCACCCTCATAAACAAGGGCACAGCCACTGACCACTTGAAAAAGTAATAGGTTTGTGAATACAAGCAAGGAGTCCTGGCTTTTAGTTCCCTACCTTACTGGCTTTTTTATCCCATAGGATAAAAAGCACATGTTAAAGGAACAAGCTGAGTCCCTGATGTGAAGGAGAAAAAAATGAGATCTGTAAAATATTTAAAACTCATGGACTATTGAAGTTGGCAAACATTTATACTTGGGAGTTTGCTGAAGGAGAAAAAACACGCCCAGTGGAATAACACTTTACCTTCACCTGGACCAGAGTCAGGGATTTGCCCTGTCTTAGCCAGGCCCATGATTTTCTTGCATTAATGAGCGATTAGAGGAGTCCAATATTGCTGCAGCGGATGTACTGCTGCTGTTCTGCTGCCATGATCTGCAGAAACACAGCTTCTAAATCGTATTTACTTGTTTTGTTTTCTTTGATCTTCCTTTCCGTCATCTATAAACGAGCTTTGTTTCTTGACAAAACAACTCCATTTGCTGAGTACAGTTATACAGCCACAATTTAGCTGAAAATCTTTTGTTGGTACTCCAGTGCTTGTGATAGAATAGGGCACACTATTGAACAGCCCCACTGATGTGTGGAAGAGAATTTACGTGTGATCTTAGAGCCAGATAAAATTTTTGCAGGACCAAATACATTCTAGTTTCACTACAAAAATATGTGAAAATAAGTCTTTTTATGCCATGTGAAGATACGACTCATGATCACTAAAAGATGTGGCGATACAGAGAAGTGTCACTCACATCACCCTTTTGGCCAAAGTAATGATAATTTAAAGATGAGGAAAGTATTTGTAGTAGAGAAGATACTGTAGACTTTTTTATTATGGATGAAAGGATGAAAGGTGCAATTAGGTTAAAATATATTTACTCTCACACCTGTGTAAATCCAGAATTGCTTCACGGAAGACAACAATGTTGTTCTTGGAATTTAAGAAAGTTATTGAGACTAGAATCTGTTCCATTATATTATCAATATGGAAACCTGCAATTACCTCTCTAAAAGATAACAAAGAGGCTGTCAATCCTCTTTCTTTATCCTTGTTTGATCTGGATTGCTGATGTGCTGTTTTTGCAGCATCTGATGTATGTTAATTTACAGAGTATGTTTTCAACTTCTGTTGATAAGGACTCATTTATTTTTGTTTAGTTCCTTAGACCAAGGGGAGTGAGAGGAGGGGGGGGTGGAGCAGTAGAGAAGCCTCTTTAACCCACTTTATGCATGTATTGTACAATGTTTTCATGGTGATATTGAAATAAAAAAGCAAGCCATAGAGACTTGCAGACAGAAGAAAAAGCCCTTCATGTGTTTGAAGTGCACTGCTGATGGCTTGTTTTTTATTAAATGATTATCAGTGGTCTCCCAATCTTTTTAGGTTCATCTGAATAAATCACAGAATCACAGGATATTTTGGATTGGAAGGGACCTCAAAACATGATCTAGTCCAATCCCCCTGCCACAGAAGGGACATATCCAGGAAGGTTTTAAACGTCTCCAGAGAAGGATTCTCTACAACCCCCCGGGCATCCCCTCTCAGTGCTCTGTCACCCTCACCGTGAAGTTCCTTCTCAGATTGATGTGGAACCTCATGTGTTCCAGCTCACACTCACTGTCCCTTGTCCTATCACTAGATACCACTGAGCAGAGCCTGGCTCCATCCTCCTGACACTCACCGTTCACTTATTTATAAACATTAATGAGGTCACTCCTCAATATTTATGTCTCAGGTAATTTTGCTGAAGTCCATAATACAAGCACCTACTGAATTCCACAAGAGAAGGAATTCATGACTTTTAAACACAGAAGGTGGTCTGCTTTCACCTTCTGAATAAAGTTAACCGCAGATTTCTACCCAGTGCTCTTTGCAAAGGGGAAAGTGTGTTCAGCTTGGATTTATAAGCGAGTGCAGTCAAGCTGAGCAATATGTGGTGTAACCAAGGCCTGTCTCAGCAAGAGCTCTTAACAAGAACAGTACTAATTGTTCTGGCAGTCAATGGCTAGTGGAGCTCATTTGTTCAGTAAATACCATTAAAAAAAAAATCACAATTTAAATACAAACAGACAAATGTTACTTTGAGTCTGAAACTGATGTTCCAAACACATACATAGTCTTTCGAAAAAGCCCTCAAATGTATACTCTGTTTTTCCTTGTGTTCATTTTTCATTTGCTTGTTTGTTTTGTTTGTTAGTATCAGTATTGGCTTTATGCCTTCTCCTGGGCCAGAACACCTCAAGCTCTCTTTGAGTTTGCCTCAAGACCCAGGGCTTCGTTATTTTTCAGTTTTATTTGTGGGTTTGGTTTGGAAGAGCAAACAGTGTTTGGCTTGGCTTGCTCAGGGTTTTTTTTTCTGTTAGTTTCCTTTACTATGTTGGTGCTTTTCTTAGTGAATTCTCTCAGGTGACAATAAAATCCTTTCTAAGCATAGAGCAGGGCAGTGCTAACAGTGTTTTGAATTCTGCAGGTTTGTTTCTAGCAGTTGATTGACATTAACATCCAAAAGACATGAATTTTTGAAATTCTTGCTCTGTTTAGGGCATCTCTGATGTATCTCATATGTAGATGTCCTGATGTGTCTCAAGGCTTTCTTGCTGGGAATAGTAATACTGGCTCTCATGTCTGCTATTTATTTTTATATGACTTAAGCCCTTCTAATCATCTCCTTGCAGAATATCTCTCCATTGATTATGGAAGGGGCCTATGGTGAGTAGGGACTTGAGTTAATAATTTAAAGTTAGGTGAGATGGATCCGGGTCCTATTCTCCCATTAATTAGTAAATGTAAATAATGAAGATAATATAGTTTCTCTAGGTCCCCAGCAGGTGCGATGGTGCTGGCAGTTAAGGAGCACAGCCAGAGCAAACCAGACAGTTTTTAACTGATTTTATAGTTCTACCACTTGTAAGTTCAGGAAAACAATCTCCAACACTAAAAGGAATTCTTATCCACAACAGCACCAAAAGGACCGGAGCTTTCTTAGATGCTGGTAAGTCACATCTATGGTTATATTTCACCCACAATTATATTTCTGGAGAAATATATTTCCAGTCTCTATATACCTCCTAGTTATAAATACACTTATAAAAAGAAAGATTTTTCAAATATTGTCACTAATATCAGCTTCTAATTTATTTCTTCCGCAGCTAATTTACAAGGTCTGCAAAAGTGCACTCCAATTTGTCTTGTAATAGTGGCAATAATGATTTTCTTAGGTTTTTCTTTCTTTTTTTAAAAAAAATCTAGGTGTCCCCAAGGAGTTTGTCTCTCTTTACAAACACGTACATACAGTACCCTTAAGCACTAAGTACTTCCTCGCTCACAACATGTTGTAGTCTTCTCCTTCACAGTGCAGCATTGGCTATTAAAAGCAGCATCTTGCAATGTTCTTACAGGAGAAGATGGCATCCTATGGGAGCAAACTGTAAGTTTAAGTTATAGTTTAAACAAAGTGACTCTGACAGTAGTAGTTATTTCATGGTACTCACCAAAACCACGGAAGTTGTGGTGTTGGCATTACAAACTGTGAAATTTCACAACAATTTATTCACACCATGAAAGACAGACTCCTTCTGTGAGTAAGTCCAGTATGAATTCCTTCCTGAATTCAAAGGGTTTTTCTAATGCATCTTTATGATAATTCAAGACATCTCTTGATCCCAGTAATGCATAACACCTGCTTGGTGTTTTAAGGACTTGATCCTTAGCTAACTGAAGTCAGTGTGGCTCCACTAAAGTCATTTTACTTCAGATATAGAGCTGACATCCAATGAATATTACTCTTGAAAGCTCCTGGTGAATATTGGTGAAGTCTTTTATCAAAGCTTTTGGGATAAGTAGCTGTTGGGGGAAATTTCTGAAAGGTAAATTTCAAACCCTAATTCCCCTTGACTTTTACTGAATGTCAATGAAACTTTGAGTCATACATTCAGAAATAATTAGATGCTGGAATGAAAGAATAGGTTGCTAGTGATATTCTAGTAAAAAAGGGAAAG
>JAOXOE010006383.1:0-24987 GCA_028565055.1 Phoeniculus purpureus
AACAGAACATTTTCTTTTCTTCATGAAAGCACAAACCTGTAAATCTGAAAATTCTGGTAATTTTCAAACTACAACACAGAGTTGTCTTCTGCAGAGAGCTATTGCTATCCTTCCTCTAGTATTGTTTCCACAGTAACCCAAACATAGTCATTTCCCTCCTCCTCCATTGGAATTTCAAACCAGGCTGTGTCCCCTCATTGCTTTTCCTTCAGTTCTCTCAAGTGTGGTAACATGGCCAGTGAAGATGGACTTGGTGAATCTGAGATTGTTAGTAATAAAAGATTTGGCTGTCTCTAGTGAAACTACTTTGTTAACATGTCGGATCTCACAGCAGGAGAACGTGAAGAGACAAAAGAAGAGCAAACTATACGCATGTCCTGCCACTCATGTATCTGTATTAGAAAGACTTTTTGGCTTCTCAAAGTAAAAGGCAAGCACTAGTTAAATAATTACTGCATGTAACTGCCTGCTTTGGCTTTTTGCTCCTATGTTTGATGTTTGACTGGAGGCACGGACCTTGCTGCTGTGTTATCATGTAGATTACGGGAAATTACTGAAAATCCCATTCATTGGTAACTTAAACCTATTCCTTTCTTCAACAAAATTGTCCAACATGCTTGCAGAGAGGGAATTCAGCATCCCAGTCAACTGCCAGTTGGAACGCTAGCTCCTAGTCTTCCCAGAAGAATGTAGAATGAATGTAGTTTTTCATGGGGGCAAAGATATTTAAAGCAGTACAAGCTATGTAAAGAGCTCAGGGACAGGCAGCTGGATAGTTTGCTGTTGACTCACACACTCTTTCTCTTATTGTCACACAGCATGGGCTCAAGGGTGGTGGAAATATGCGTGTGAGGACCCGTGAAGGAATGGCTCTCCCTCTTTGTATATCTTAGTGGCTTTTTTAGACTTGGCCATACCACAGCTTAGTTACTGTTGCTACGGTCCAATCTGGAATCTTTCCACCAAAAATACTATTTTGAGTGCTGACTTCTGTTTCGCAACTCATTGTTCTGAAATTTGTCACGTTGGGAGCTTGGGAGGCAAATTAAATCCCATTTAATTTTAGATGGATCCTTTGCTAGGCTAGAGACGAGACTGGGCTCTGTTACTGTTTTGGCTTCCAGATTTCTCTTCAGTTCTGAAGCCAAAACATCACAGAGTTGCAGAGCTGGGCAGCACAGCCATCTGAATGGCTCGAGTAACTTGTCATGGGATGTTGCTCTGTGTGTGAACTAAGAGATGATCCTTTTAGCAATGCTCAGTAGTAGGCTAACTGTGTTTCAATTGAGTTGAACTAGAAGTGCAATGAACACAGTGCTTCTGGAACCCCTGCTGATACCGTATGGACACTACTGGTTTTCTTGGTTCCACTTAAACATTAGCAGGTCTGCATGCCTCAGGTTTGTTTTCATGAGTCAACCTCAGCCATATCCTGAGGAAATTGCTGAACACTAGAAGAGGGTTATGGTTGGGAATAGCTGGCACAGATTCATTGCATTCTCTGATGGAGTCACATCTATGGGTGAGGAGATTGCAGCAGATATTGCCTGCCTGAACTTTAGCAAGAGTTTTCACATGGTCTCCCATAGCTTCTTTGTGTCTCCCTTGGGATGTTAGCGTAGATATCTGGGTGCAAAAAGGGCTGGACACTGGGCTCAGGGGGTACTGGTTAATAGTTGATACTCCCCAAGAAAAGAGAAATGATAAACATGAGCAAGTTTAGATAATCTGGAGGCTGGACCCCCTGATTAGTGAGGTGAGGCTGAGACTGTTCACCCTGGAGAAGAGATGTCTTTGGGTTGGCTACCAGCATGACGGTAGTTCTGAGCTGATTTCTAACTAGATGGAAACAGACTCTTTACAGAGCTATGTGTGGGGACAATGAGATACAGTAGTTGTAAACTGAAATCAGGTATTTCAGGTGCATATAAATAATTCTGAGGATAATTGGGCATTGGAACAAATTTCTGTGTTTCTCAGAATGACTCTTGAATCTCCATGTACAGATGTTTTCAAAATCTGACTGGACAAAGCCCTTGCGTGCCTTCCAACCTGACTGCTTCTGTGAAATAAGTAATATCTCAGTGGATGGGAGTAATCCAGTCTGCTTGTCTGCTGATGAAGGACTGTATTCCACCTACAGAAACTACCACCAGAATGCGGATCTCGAGTGTTCATCCAGTAAGAAAAGCAGTCAGACAGT
This sequence comes from Phoeniculus purpureus, assembly GCA_028565055.1. Lineage (NCBI taxonomy): Eukaryota > Metazoa > Chordata > Aves > Bucerotiformes > Phoeniculidae > Phoeniculus > Phoeniculus purpureus. Next base: position 2,204 of record JAOXOE010006383.1, read on the forward strand.
CACACTTGTTTTAGGAGTTCTACCACACTGGAGTAGTTTGACTTAGTCACTCTGTCTCAAAGCTGTTGTGTCTACACAGATTTTAGTTGTAAGGCTGGAAGGAGGAATCTTATGGGGCAGGTCTGGAGGCTGGAAGGGGAAGAACACAGTCAAGAACATAGTTGCATGTCTGAACTGCGACTGACTGGTTTCAGTGATTTGGCAGATACTTTTCACCAGGATCAATAGGCTGAAGTGGTTGTTGCCAGAGAACTTTTTATGAGGAAGCTAAATTTCTGTTGGTTAACCCCACACATGATAATGATAATAATATTCATGTTTGTAAACATTTTTCTGCCTTCTGTGTTTCTATTGGGGCCCCCAGTTGCAGCATTTTGATGCATTCGAGGCATTAAGTGCACGTGCACTAGGCTTTGCCTAGTGGCTAGTGAGTTAAAGTACTGGCAAGCTTTGTCATTGCTTCCAAAAGCAGAATGCCAGCAATTAACTGTATTTTCAGATCTGTCTTAGAAACTCTCTCTCTTTATCATATTATGCAGGAGGCACGGACAAGTGGTAGCATTGCTCTCCTTCTGGCCCTATGTTTCTTGCAGTGTCATGGTAAGTAAACCAAGAATGGCCATTATTTTCTTCTTTTTTGGGGTTTACGAGTTTTGGTGGGTTTTCTTAGGAGCTCTTCTTACATTGTCTGTTCTTGGTGAATACAAAGCGGAACATCTGGTAGACTCAGCACGTAAAGGCAGTGTCATTCCAGTTTAGTAACCACTACAGCCTGCATAAATTGTCCTAATGCGTTAGTCACTACTCCATGAGATAAGGTGGAAGAACTAATGGCTGGAGGCATAGAAACAGTAAAGTAGACATTGCGTCTGATTCTGTGAATGACAGGGATAGCCAAGAGAAGAACTGCTTGACCGCATTCTCTGGTGACCTCCTGTGTGTAGTTACTTTGTACAGTGAGTGTTCTAGCTTCCTTTTAAGTATCCCAGTAGTATTTAGTAGACGTAGCTGCAGTGAACTTTCTCTGGCTGTATAAACCTTCTGTTCAGTGTAAGTCTTATTGCAGGATGTACTGTGTTACTAAAACAGTTCGGCAATTCCTTTCTTTCCCAAAGGGAATTCTTCCTCTGAGCATTCCTAAGTGAATTTCTCCTATCATATCTTTCAGCCCAGCTTTTCTCCTGGTTCTATTGGTACATCATCACTGACTTAAATTGGACCACATTGGTGTAATTGAGAGCAGAAGATTGGTTCCTTTAATCTTTCTGCCTAAGTAATCTATTTTCCAAATCGGATTTTTTTGTTCCCCTGCTTGGAATGTCTTCAAATTTGTCAACATCTTCAGGGTAAGGACGCTCTCCCAGTTCTAATAGCACCTGAATTCTTTTTGAAGCATGAGAACATGTTTCTGCAGGCATGTTATTCATTATGGATATTTTTCTAATTCCACTTCTCTGACTGTTGTCCAGCCATTCACATCTGCCTGGCCACATCTGCTACACGTGGGGAGAAAATAAATCTTCAGTGTTTTTCATATCAAACATGTAATAATGACCATTTTGCTTTTGTTCTTCCTTTTAAATCTAAGTTTATAAATCCTTTTTATATAATCTCTTAAGCTGCATAATATTGAACAGGATGAGGGAGCTTTTTCATCCTTTGCTTAGCTATACTTACTTTCCTGCTTCTCAACTGTGATTTGAGGTCTGGGACCTTTTTATCATTTCCCTCTTGACTATTTGTTCCATGTGGAGTGAACATAGCTCATAACTAGAATCAACAAAGTTACGCAAAACTTCTTCATAAGAGGGATAAGTTGGACTCAAAACTACTCATGGGCTGCAGAGGCTGTGGTGATGTGTTTTATGCCTCTGTTGCCTTCCATTTGGTGAACTAATGCAAATCACTCTCTGTAAGCAATGGGAACATTAAGACAGTTGTAGAGTTGGTGGTCAGATTACTTTTTCAGAGGTGTAATTTTCCCTGTTCCTCCTTCCAGCCAACACACAGAAGCAAGTATGTGCACATAGCTATCTGAATTCCTGCTTGTGCCAATCTCCTAATTGCTTTTGTACGTACAGGAGGTTCTGAGATTGCAGCTGACTATTAGAGCCGCGGCTTAGCTTCCCAGGAAAGTACTCCTCTTCTCAGACTGTGGTTTCCTAACACAGGTAGGAACAACCCTGGCTCCCTTTCCCCTATTTAGTTGCTAACCCAGGTGGCTGCCAAAGCAAGCTGCAGAAGTAAATGGTATCCTCTGCTTTTCACATTAACCGTTTTGATGGAGAGGGGGAAAACAACCCCATCTGTAATGGCTCTTTTTTGTGGAGAGAGGACAACAGCAGCTCATCTGAGTGAAACAGTCGTACACCCAGCTGTGCATTTGAGACAACAGGTTTTGTTTGGGAATGTACAGTGAAATGAGAAGGGTGTTTCCAAGAGAAACCTGAATCTGGTATGTACAATAAAGAAAGATCAAGCCTAGGTTTTTACACACAAACACTGACCATAGCTCTGTCCGTGTAAAAAGAGCGGAAAGGGCTATTGATGTGGCTGTAATTTTGCCCTGTGAAGACCCTGTATTGTGCGATAGGCGTTGTATGTGTGTAGGTATGTGTAACCCAGAAAGCCCCATTGAAGCCTGACTTCAGGAAGGATTAAGTGTCTACATTTGTCTAGAATGACTGACCTCAGCAGCAGCACTACTGAACTTAAGTAGCATTCAAAGAGTTCTGAAAAACAAGACCACAGTAGCTTATGAAACACAGCTCCCATGGCTTCCATCCAATTGCTCATTTTGTTAATGGCATAAGAATCTTTGAAAGGAATCATTCTAATATAGCTGACCGAGCTCACTCTGAAACATTTCCAGTCATTACTGGATTAAGTACATACTCCTCACATTATACCCTGTGTTGTTCTTCAAACTGCTTGCTTTGTCCATCAGTGAAACACAAACGTGCTGCAATTGCAAGTGTGCTAAACTCAAGATGTTTGAAATACTGGATTGTGGATTAATTGACTGTGATAGGATCACCGCATTTTGCTTGGTTTTGTTTTTTAAACTATCATTAAGAACCGACTATGAGACTTGTCCAGTGGATGTTTTAAAGCCAACTAGTCTATACACCCGTGGCACAACAGTCCTTTATGACTAGTTTGTCAAGCAACCAAAAACACATTCCAAAAACACTACCCCTTATTAACTGACCTTTGTAGTTCTAAACTCAACCATTATCTAACCACAGAACCTAGTTAGGCAGTTGTCCTGAGTAGTCAATAGGTACCTTGGCTTTGACTGTGAGAAAGAAAACCACTTTTTATATTCAAGTGCTGCTTCAACTTAAGAGAATGTTTACAACCAAGCTGTGGTAACATTACAGTTCCCTGGAAGACATGGCTTTTAAGTGCTTCTACGTGACATCTATCCAGCTCCACCAGAATGTTTTAAATGTGCTATTAAAATCTCACGGTATTTTCAAGGCTAAAAGCATAAATACTGACCTTTTCATCCCTGTGACATTTGCAGCACGCTGCTGGTAAATTCAAACTACAGGCCAGGAGTCTTCATCTGCTGCCGTCGTTCCACATAAATCCTTAAGGTAAAATTAATGGTTTAACAAAGCGACTTAACTACATGAAAATGATTATAAATATAAGCACTCATGAATGAGAACAAATTTGGTCGTGTAAATAAAACACAGACAGAGTACTACCCCAGCTCTTTGCTGTGAGTAATGCAACACTTGTGCACTGAGGTACCGCTGGGTGCGTCCACAGCCCCAGAAGTACTAAATATTTCTTTGTGTTTTGGGGAAGATATTGACAAACTAGGATTTATGAATAAAAAATAGGGCTGGAAAGAAAGTCCACTGCAGCTCTACAAAAGTGTTATACCAGTAACAAGAAGTACTCGCTTGTAGCTGTTACTTCAAGTTGCCAAGTGAAGTCTGTAATTTCCCAGTCATTTGTTACAAGCTTAGTTGCTCCTTAAATGAGAAGCTTTTCTTAATATCTAGTTTGTTATGCTGAAGTTAAGCCCATCGTTTCCCATCAGCCCAGAATGGATGTGGAAGAGAGATAATTATTATAGTCTTCCCACATTCTCCCACTGAACTTCCTTGTGTGTATTCCCTTCATTTTCTCTTGGCGTAGCTAGCCAGCTCTTGTTATCTTTTCTCATCAGTTGTGTATTCAAGGCATATCTTTATATTTGTTGGTGATCTCTGGGCTTGCTCTGGCTGCTTCACACCCTTCTCACCCACCCTCAAGTATGAGTTGGGCTTTGCCAGGTAGAGCACTGAAGTATCAATAGTTAATAAGATCTAATATAAAATCCTGAATAATAAGGAATAACTTGTTCCCATCTAGAGATGAAAAATTCGAAACATCCAATTCTTTACAGTTTGAGCAGATGTAGGTGTTGGAGATAGATCTTATCAGCCATCAGCATTTCTTATTAATTTGCTTCCTTTGATAGAAGGAGGAAAATGTTGATGAGATGCACTCACGTGCAAAGGAATTTCACGTTTGCTTCTAGCAAAGCAGCGCTCCATCAGAACTTCTGCTGACTTGGAAAGATAAAGAAACGCCAGTTTTTCTCTGTGCCTGGTGCCCTCATGTGGCTTTGATGTTCAGCTTCTTGCAAGTTAATTAAGTACACTGCTGCGTGGCCAACACGGTTACTGTGTAAAGGTCAGGACTAATTTGCCTGTATATCGTTGTGTGCTCTCCTGCCGATCCAGTATCTCCAGGAAAGCCAAAATAGGCTGTTTGCCCCATGGCCCATTGGAATTAAATGTGCTGACTCCATGAGTTCCCTAACTTAAATCAAGAACAGTTCTCACAGTCTGTACACATGAATGTACGTGATTCATGTTATGGCTAACAAGATTTCTGCTAGACACACCACCTGCTTTAGCGACACTGCTAGAAATGCCACCAGACATCTATCGGGGCACTTAAAAGCCACCGTTTTTTGGTTTTCAAGTGTAACGTTAGGTGAAGTGTTTGTACTGCAGACTGAGCTAAAATACCAAGGATTACTTCTGCCAGCAAATAGAGTCTTTAACTCTGCTAAGCTCAAATCCCACCATTTTTCTTCCAGCTACAGCTGCAGCAGGAAAAACTGATTTCTCTATTTAACGCTGCAGAATACACACACGATCAATATTCCCTGGCACAGCACTTCTGAGCCTGTCATTAGGGTATTTCTAAATTACTGCTCTCGAAATTCAGCTTGAAAACACATAATTTAGCTACAAACATTAGGCAAAACCCTTCACATATCATAGTCATTGCATGTCATAAATTATAATAATAAAACTCTTGCACAAGCAGGAGGGGAGCCTCGTTGCTGCGGAGGCTGCTGGTGTGGTTTGATGCTGTGTGTGTGCTTGTGCTCTGCTTTCTGAAGGTGCCTCTTACAGCTGCGTCAGACACATGCACAGGTATGTATGGCGAGGAAATTTTCCACTCCTAGTAACAACAGTGTGAAATGTTGCTTTTTAAAATATTTCATGGAATGGCACAGAATTGAAAATTTTGATTAAAAACTGGGGGAAAATCCCCACTTTCTTGTCATCCACATGACTATTAAGTACTTATTAGCTAATGAATATTCATGCAGGTACCTGTGTGACAGCAGTCACACAGCCTTTCGCAGAGTCACAGAATCACAGAATGTCAGGGGTCAGAAGGGACGTCTAGGGATCATTTAGTCCAACCCCCCTGCCAGAGCAGAATCTCATAGGACAGGTCACATAGGGCTGCATCTGTCTGGGTTTTGAAAGGCTCCAGAGCAAGAGACTCCACAATCTCTCTGGGCAGCCTGTGCCAGGGCTTTGTGACCCTCACAGTAAAGAAGTTTCTCTTCATGTTGAGGTGGAATCTTCTGTATTCAAGTTTATACCTGTTAGTCCATGTCCTATTACTATGTCCCACAGAAAAGAGACTATCCCTTTCCACTTGACACCCACCTCACAGATATTTATAGACATTAATAAAATCACATCTCAGTCTTCTCTTCTCAAGACTAAACTGCCCCATTCTCTCAATCTTTCCTCATAAGGGAGATGCTCAGGTCCCTTAATCATCCTTGTAGCTCTCTCTTGGACACTCTCCAGTAGATCCCTGTCTCTCTTGAACTGGGGAGCCCAAAACTGGACACAGTACTCCAGTACCAGGGCAGAGCAGAGGGAGAGGAGGACCTCTGCAGACCTGCTAGACAGTTTTCTTAATGCCCCCCAGAATACCATTTGCTCTCTTGGCCACAGGGGCACACTGCTGTGGGAAACTGGAGGGGGCTACAATGACCTTTGGAGGTCCCTTCCAACCTGGGCCGTTCTGTGATTCTATGAGATAAACTTGGTGTGTACAGAAATCCACCATAAATTGTAGCAAAAGAACAGAGCAGAAGTCTGAGGTGATCTGATCACAACCCAACCAATCAGTAGTAACGTTACTGCAACAAAACCCCAGCCCTTAGTAAGTAAGAAGTAAAGCAGGAGAATAAAAACTCTTAATTCCTTAAATTAATAGTCCTAGGATTTTTCCTGTCAGTTTTGACACCAGTCATTGGTGTAACTGGTGTAATACCGGAACTTCATTAGAAAAAAACCTTTCCTGGTTCACCCTTTGTTCTGAAAGGGCAGGTTTACTTTTTTCCTGTGGTTTTTTTTCCTTACATTCATGAGACTTCTGAAAACACAGGAGTCTCAGGGGACTTAGCACTTGTTTGATCGCTGGTGGCTGTTTTGGCATCTTTTTTGCACGGATACATTTATTTTTCTCTTGTAGTATCAAAGATTTCTTTGGAAGCGTGGTGTCTGTAAGCTTACCTGTGCATGGACAAAGCAAAAGCAATTCAAAACCACGTAGGTTAGTCCACAGAACCCTGTGCACCATTCACAGCATAAACCCAGGACAGGTTTAAGTTCAGAATTTGACTATAGTGTAGAAATGGAATGGTTTTTACCAGTTTAATGAAGCAAGGGGATACACTTGGTCGAATTAAAATATCTAATCTTTTATTCACATAGAAACCAGTAAATCGTAGGGTTCATGGCACAAAACTCCTTGTTATAAAAAGAAACCAAGCAATGCCGTATAGTTTCTTTTACTCTCAATAAAATAGCGTCATTACAGTGAACGTAAGATTACAATAAAAAGGTGACATTCCAGGCTGCAGGGGTTGGAGCACAACGTGATTAATACAATGAGAAAATCCTTGTCAGAAGTTTTATCACGAGGAGATATCAATAGCTAACACCCATATTCTCCAACTAGGAGTCAAGAATATTTGAGTCGATCTTGGCTTAAAAGGCACAAAACACAAAGCAGAGCATGCTTGTGTTCTCTGTCACACAGAAGCGTCGACATGGGCAATATGGACAGAGAGCAGCGTTTTCCAGGCTCTTCCAGTATCAGAGATGCTTAGGGAAATGATTGTCCCCCTGATGCCAGTGTCTCGCTCCCAGTACAGATGGCGGTGACTACAAGAGGTGTAATCGGCAGAGACTACGCCCATACCCTCACAGCAAGTCCTAGCTCTTATGTTGAGGGAGCTATCGTGTTATTAGGAGGAAATAACTGCCCTGCAGCCTGCTGACAGTCCCACCAGTGGCAGCCAGCACTTGTGGGGATCACTGAGACTAGTGAGAACATTAGCAATGCTGGAAACCCCTCATAAACACGGCTTCACCACTGAGACGTGTGATGCCAGTTCCTTGCTTCAAAGAAGCTTTTTTTAAAAAGTTGGAGTCCTTGAGAGAAGGGGCTGTTGATAAGGCTGCCTGTGGGACACAGGAATGGCTTTGCTGCTTTTAAGGTGCTTCAGAAACACAGATGGATCATCCGTGGTGTTTCCCTCGGTAACGGGCTCTCAGACAAGCCTCTCGCTGGCAGCCTGGGTGCTAGATTTCTATAACAAGCCTGTCTTCGTCATCACTGCTGGTGTCATCATACTCAACTCTGCTCTGCTTCCGCATCATCTCTAACCCTCGCTTTTTGTAGGTCTTGGAAGGTGTCGCAGAAGTCTTGAACTCGGGGGACCTGAGAACAACTGGAGGCTTTTTAAAGGTAGCAGAACCCGGTTCGTGTGGCCTTCCATAACCACTGGGCTGTGGGCAGGCTCCATTCTTGTCTGCTCTTCTGTGAAGGTCAGGGACATTCTGAGAAGAGTTTGCCCGCTCTGTGGGCTCTGTGCTGGGTAATTGAGCCCTCGAGACTAATGGAGGAAGAGACTCTGCTTTTGATCTGAATAAACGTGAGCAACCGGGCTGACAGCTAAGGCTCGAGTTTTCCTTTGGAGATGAACCTGTGTTTTCTTCAGCCGGAGGTCTCTCCCGTCCTGAGGCCTGGGTCACTGGGGCTGATGTACTAGAACTTTGATTCCCAGTTTCTACATCGAGGACAGTAGTCTCTGAGCTGTCCAACTGGTCACCTGTGTCTGTATTTGTAAAATCAGAGGGGCAGGACCAAGAAGAAGATGGTACCAAGTCCCTCTGGGTGTTTGGCTGCGAGTGCCCTGCGACTGATGGGTGAAGCACAGGTGGTTGTGTCGCCAAACAGCAGGTTTCCACAGCACTGCTGGCTTGATGTGTGGCTGTGTGAGCTGTGGATGAAGAGGAATGAGCTGTCACAGGCGTTTCCAGAGGAGCTGTAATGTGCTGAAAAGAGAACTTTGATCTTGTGTGTTCCCTGATTTGCCCAGAAATGTCCTGTAGAAATTAGGGTAGGGGGAAAAAGATTACATTTAAAATTTAGAATCCAGAGCAACTCCATCCTTCACAGAAGTGCAGTGATAAATAAGTTGGCTGTGTCGGTAGAAAACATTTGTCTCTGCTATACCTCATATCATCAGCTCACATCAAGCATCATGTCATCCCTTATTTATAGAACTGTGGTTGTATTTGCACTCTTTTTTTTTTTTGCATGACTGCAGACCAAATTACTCATCCCTCTTTTGATGAGAAAACTTCTCCCAGTGTCTGTGGAAGGTGTAGTAAAGGATGTATTTTTTTCCCTAAGGCTTTTTTTAGCTTGGGTAGGTGACAGACCATGCTAATAATTTCTGAATGACACGGGTTAGGGGCTTCAAACTGCTTTCCTATGGGCTGCCCAGGGTGAGATGCTTCTCAGTAAGATATTTGGATACACACATTACAGAGATGTTTGTGCAATGTAGGGAGAAAGGTTTGTGATGATGGATCTGTAGGAAACATTACAATGTCTGAGGTGGTGAGGTACATGTAGGAAATAAATTGTCTGCATCAAAAGCAGTGTGGCCAGCAGATTGCGAGGGAGGATTCTGACCCTCTGCTCTGCTCTGCTCTGGTGACACCTCACCTGGAGTCCTGCATCCAGAGCCCCCAGCACCAGAAGGACAGGCTGCTGATGGAGAGGATCCAGAGGAGGCCACAAAAATGTTCAGGGAGCTGGAGCCCCTATGCTCTGGGGACAGGCTGAGAGAGTTGGGGTTGTTCAGCCTGGAGAAGAAAAGGCTCCAGAGGGATCTGATAGTGATCTTCCAGTACCTGAAGGGGGCTACAAGAAGGCTGCAGAGGGACTGTTTATGAAGGCCTGGAGTGATGGGATAAAGGGCAATGGCTTCACATTAGAGAAGGGCAGATTGAAATGGGCTCTTAAGAAGTAGTTCTTTAGAAGGAGTTTAGAAGTGGGGTTTGAACACTGGAACAGGTTGCCCAGGGAGGTTGTGGCTGCTCCATCCCTAGAAGTGTCCAAGGCCAGGTTGGATGGGCTTTGGGCAACCTGGTCTGATGAGAGGTGTCTCTGCCCATGGCACGGGTTGGCACTGGATGATCTGTAATGTCCCTTCCAACCCAACCCATTCTATGAGTCTGTGAATTAAGGCACAACACCTACTTTTTTGCTCATTTTGTCTTTTTGTTTCACACGGTTTAGATGTTCAGTGTGGGATGATATTCCTGAGTTACTTTTCCCTTCTTTCTTCCTTCTGCAAAGTGTCTTGTCTGAGGTGGAACCAGGTGTGTCTTTTTGCTGGTGTAAGTAGTTTTCTATTGGAAAGACATTGAAGAAAATTTTAGCTTTATCCCTCCACGTGCTAGAACTTACTACTGATCGTACCACTGCACTAAAACTACGGGTTTACTCTTTTCTGTTAAAATTTTACTGTGAGCCTGAAACATCCTCTCATTTACTTGTGCGTGGGACCTCTAGAGGTCGTCTGGTCCAACCGTCCTACACAGGGATAACTTTACCTGGGTCAGGCTGCTCAGAGGCTCACCAAGCCTGACCTTAAATGACTCCAGGGATGGGGCCCCCACCACCTCCCTGGGCAGCCCATTCCAATAACCTTCCTGCTCTTAAGAAATAAATACTAAAAAATATTCACAGGACTTACCTTGCACCTTTGATTGAAGAGAGTGGCACTTCTTGTACTTAGGAAGTTTACAGGGTTGTGATGAATAGCCCTTTTTCAAAGCATCCAGCGTTCTGTTGGGAAAGCAGTGCCGCTTGCTCAGGCGGTTCGTTTTCAGCTGAGTAGATCCATGGACGTGCCTCCATCTGGACCTGCGTTGCCCATGGCATTGAAAGGAAGAACAAGTATGTGCAATTTAAAGGCAGCTGGAGTAGAATAATACCTCGTCATCAAGTACATTTAACAGCAATTTACTACTGGGAAGGAGATGTTTATGGTGACTCTCTGTGCCAGAGACTCACATTTTATTCAGTTTTTCATCAGTAACAGTCAATGAATCCTTGGTTTGCTACGACAAAAGGAGTCAGGAATAACAGATCCTTTTCTGATAGCTAGAATTTTGAAATGACATGTTTATATAGACTTCAGTCACACAGGAATCATCTGAGACTGCCTAGATGTTGGCTTTTTTACATTTCATGTCATATGTGCTACCTAGTCATGATCACTAATGAACAACAGAAGTATTTCAGTTATTTAGATAACTCACACTGAATGTGAAAGCTCTGCTTTATTCTCTGCTTTAGCCAGGCTGTTCAATAACTCTTAGTGAGTGGCATCAAATTATGTTGGAAGGTCCCAGTCCTGCATCAATAGACTTCATCACTGTCTCAGAGCAGTAATAACTCTGAAAGGGGATATTTATTGGGGAGTTTGGTTTATTAGAAAAATAAATTACATTACAGTGAAGACAGCCTTGAGGAGAAGGATTTGGGGATGGTGGTAGAGCAGAAGCTGAACAGGAGCCATCAGTGTGCACTTGCAACCCAGAAAGCTGACCGTGTCCTGGGCTGCATCAAAACAAACAGTGACAGTCGATTGAGGGAGATGATTCTCCACCTCTTCTCTGCACTGGTGAGACCCCACCTGGAGTACTGGGTCCAGTTCTGCAGTTTCCAACACAACAAGGACACAGAGCTCCAGGAACAGGTCCAGAGGAGAGCAACTCAAATGGTCAGAGGGCTGGACCATCTCCCCTATGAGGCTGAGCAAGTTGGAGTTGTTCAGCCTGGAGAAGAGGAGGCTCCCAGGTGACCTTTGAGCAGCTTTCCAGTCTCTGAAGAGGGCTACAAGAAAGCTGGGGCAAGGTGCTTTTTTGACACTTGTGTAGTGAAAGCACAAAGGGAGAGGATTCCAGACTTGAAGAGGGGGGATTGAGGTTAGACATGAGGAATAAATTCTTTCCTGTGAGGGTGGTGAGGTGTTGGAACAGGTTGCCAAGGAAGTTGTGGTTGCCCCATCCCTGGAAGTGTGAAGGATGTGGCCCTGAGCAATCTGATCTAGTGAAGGTGTCACTGCCTCTGCAGGGGGGTTGGAACTGGATGATGTTTAAGGTCCCTTCCAGCCCCAGCCATTCATTGACACACGATTAACAGTTTGGCCAGTTATCTATCAATATGTGCGAGCTGAGCTCTCAGGATCCTGCACTTAATTAAAGTCCTGTACTTATTCCACAAAACCAAATACATAAATTCTGAGGCCAGAAGGAGCAAGCAAACCAAAACAAACCCACACAGAAAACAAACTAGAAAAGAAGTCTAGGCAGAATGTCTCTAGACCAGATAACAGAGACCTGAGTCTTCTATTTTTGTTCTTCTGATCCTTCAGAAGCTCAGTGCTGTTTGCCAAACTAGACACAGTGACTGAGTTACTGACAAGGATTTGCCCATCAGGGAGTCACTCAGTCTGATTTTGGTCGTGGAATAAAAGAAGAGGGACGCACGCACACAGTGTGTGTTTCTTACTGATGATGAATTCATCAGGCACCCTGCTCCCCACACTCAGGAAAGATTAGAGGCTAAATCTTCCACTGATAGGAAACTCTTAAATAGGGAGAGACTGTGCCTTTGATGGTTTTATACCCAGATTCCTCCTGCTCTTTATTTCGACCTAATGATCTTTTAACCTACAGATGGTTGTGTTAGTTTGTGTTAGAACTGGATATTTATTTTCTTGTGAATGCAAGTTCAGGATAGAGATCTTCTGAGGACAAAAGGGCCTTGCTGGCTGCTTTTAGCTGAAACAGGACTTGCAAATGAAGTATTTTGGTTCCTTTCAAACAAAAGTAAATGCTGATGATTTTGACAGATAAGAATTGTGTCCAAAGCACAGTGAGAGCCAGCTGAGTAGTCACCGTCTTTCTTTGGTCTGAGTGTACTTCACTTAGAAAAGTCTGTTCCTGATATATAAAAATACCAGTCTGCACACCGGTATTTCTGATGGTCAGCCTTGTGGAACTGCTGCAATAAGAGACTTACTCTTTCTCAGAGATCTTTTTCTTCTCTGATTCTGACAAGGCTGACTTTCGGGGGTGACTTTTTGTTTCTATACCCACTTTAACAAAACGCTGCCTTTGCCTAGAGAAGCTGAACACCATTTTTCTTACCATTTGGGAGTGACTTTAATCTTTTTCTGCTTGTGGCTCCTCTTGAGTTTATTCGTGGAGAGTTTTTCCTTTTTGCAAACTGCAGTTTTCTTCTTTAGCTCTGAAGTATTTTTGAAAGCACCACCAGGAGCTGCTGAGCTTAACTGTTGAGAATATAGGCAAAAAAAAAAAGGAATGAAGTACATGAAAACTGTGAGTTAGAGGAACTCAAAACCGGTGCTCTTTCGAAGCAGCACTGGATAGCACAGTCGTGACACAGCACGACACTGGGGTTTTCCTGGAATGTGTGTGTTAGCTTTTTCTAATCCCTTTGTCCATCTGCTTTCATGAAATAAAACAAATCACTGCTTTTCTGGGTCTGTATGGAACTAATGTTCTTTCAGATTCTTCTTCCCATCTAAAAAGTCAGCTTAGTCTTACAGAGCTGTTCTAGGGTCTGTACAGACAGAATACTCTAAAGAGACTAGAACTAAGACTCTAAAAAGACAGGCTACCGGAAAAGAGAAGCTCTCAAGCCTTCAGCACTCTACAAGGCATTAGCTCAACTTGGGTTTGTTGACATTTCAGGGTATCCGAATGATTAACTATCTAGGACACAGGTTGTCCTTGGCTGCAAGTAACTCCAAGTATAATAAAGTCTTGACATTAATGGTCTACTTAAGCCCTACCCTAATTCAAATGTTCATTTAAAATGAGAACAGTGAAATACCTTTGCTGTAACAGAATATAAAACACACTCACAAGCAAGAAACAGAAGTAACTTTCCTCTCACCAGACAGCATTCCTACTGCAAATCTCGAGTGAAACTTAAATACTCACACAGAAGGGAGTATTTTTCACGCATCAAATTAAAGTGTAACTTAGGAAAACATAAGTGGCTAATTCTGTATCGACAAAGCCCTGCACCTCCTGTCCACATACACAATGCTGACAATGCTTTTGTTCCACTAGTCAGAGGGCTGGAGTCAGCCAGTTACACAGAATCTCTTTGGTTGGAAGAGACCTTTAAGATCATAGAGTCCAACCTTCAACCCAGCCTTTGACCCAATACCCTCTTGAGAAAGGAAATAGGGTCATGAATATTACCTCCTGCGTCTGTTGTCCTTTGGAAAAGGGTGAAACCAGTGTTTTGAGCCCCTTGTGTGTTAATCCACATGGCACAGTCTTGCTAATATTTTTCATTTTGAGAAGAGACACGTTGCATTTTGAGAGCCTGCAGTCACTGCTGGGTTCCTTGTCAGACACGTGCATGGAGGAGTAAGCGGAGTCTGCACTTCCCTTCTGCTCCACAGGCAGGGGAAGGCTTCTCGTTAAACAACACCAGGTTAACTGAGGTTCGGCATTTAGTGATGGGAAGGTGTCCTTCGAGCTGGGTACTGTGAAACTTCCAGAGCAGCAGGTCAGGTTCCTGTGGGGTAGCACTGGGAACGCTTCACAGTGTGTGGTGACAGTGTGGCAACAGCAAGTGCCTGAAGAATGGCAGAAATTAGTGGGGCTGTCTGCTGAGCTCGGAGAATGCTGCGCATCCCGGAGGCTTGGTGGAGTGTCCTTAAGGTTGTGTGGACTTCCACCTCTGCCCCATCCCATGGCTGTGGGCTCTACATCCTTGCTGGAAGCTGACGTCGTTATCAAAGACTCACTTCCTGGGCAAAGATGATGTGAAACCTTTCTCTCTTCTTTGATGTCAGTCGAACTGAAAAAGCCACTCGTATAGACAGAGGTGAAGCATATTTTCTTCTTTGGACACTGTGTGGAGGAAGTCGTCGTGCTCGTCCACTTCTCCTCTACTTGCCTTTGAGAATTCAATGTATTTTTGTGCTGTTTGTTTTTCCAGGCATCTCTTGCAATATCCTGCTGCCTGAAGGTCTGCTCATCAGAGCTGTCACCTGCTGGGGTTAACGCATTTGTTTTGTCGGAATTCACCGCTGAACAAAGCACTACTGGAGTTCCACACTTCGCGTTTACTTTACATGGCAGCTCTCCTTTGCTGGCTTTTTGTCTCGCTTCAGATGTTAAAGGGCACCAAACCACATCGTTAGGGTGAGAACTGAGCGACACGCTGTTGGAAGAGCAGGAGGAGCTGGCCATGGTGTCAGCTGCAGGAGTACAAGGTGTCATCTGTGGTTCCAGTCTAATCAAAAGGGACAATTCCGAGGCTGTGGTGTCCTGTGGCAGCTTCAGGAGATATTTTGGAGGAAAGGCATTTTGTTGTGGGACTGGAGGTAAATGGCTAGATAGCAGATGATGGACTGTAGAAGGCATGTTGACAGCATCCTCACTGGAAAGTGCTGTTTCTGCTCCCATTTTCACAAGACATGTTTTGACATCTTTATCTGTTGTGTTGTGCAAAGCAAAGGAGTTGAAATCACTTCCCCTTAACTCAGGCCCTAAAAGTTCCACAAATGAAGCTTTTGAGCTGCCTGCTGAACGTGAAAGAAAGTTAACTCCACTGTAATTAAGGGATTTTGTTGGGACTTTGGTTGTTTTTGAAACAGTCTCCACATTCTCTCTAGCTCTGATGGATTCAGGAATTCCTGGGCTTAAGTTTTGCTCCTCTGCTTTGCTGAAGAACGTTACTGATGCTGTGGACAGACCCTGACCGCTCATACAATAGACTCCCTCTGCTTCCTTGTTTGCATTACTGGGACTAGGGCAGCACTTTGAAAGGTTTTGTGTCTTCTCCACTTCAAATTTTACCTTTTTTCTTTCTGATGGGAAATTCTGGGATTTCCCTGCAGCTTCTCTGTGTTTGTTGCAATGGAGCCACAGGGGCGTTGGGCTGTGCTGGCCAGTCCCCTTGTTCCTGGTCTGGTTTCCATAACTCTCTGAAGTGCTTTTACGATCTGATGTAAATGTACTGGATTCTTTCCCAGGGCTTGGTTTTTCCCATTTGCTTGTCTGTACCGGCAAGCAGTCATCATTCCTTCTGCTAGTGGTCAGTCCACAGTGAGGACTCTGAAGCCTGAGCTCACACTTGCTCGGAGCTAGAGCGATGCTGCTGCCAGCTCTGCACTGCTCTGTGTCACAGCCACCGGGGGCTGGGGAAGTTTTGCTCATTACAGGGTGTGCACCAGTGGCTGCTGACTGCGATGTCTCCATTAGGTAAGTTACACCCTCTGCAGCTTCCTCACAGGACACGTTCTGTAGATTGTGGTTACCATCAGCACAGGTCTCTGATTTACCAGTGTTTATTCCTGTTGTCACCAGGGAGTTAGGGTTGTCACTGACAGAGCTGCTGCCATCTCTCTCCTCAGTAATTTCAGTACTGCTGACTGATCCCTTCGAATCAGGAGGCGAGCTCGTGCTATCTGAAATCCTACTGCCCCTTTGTTTCATTTTCTTGGCATTTTGACTGCTTTTCATTTTTTGGTAGATCTTCTTAAACGTTTCATCTCCATACATCTGCCATTTTTCTTGGGAGAACATTTTTAACTTCTTTTGACTGTGTTTCTTATTTTTAGAACCAATTCCTTGTGCAGCCCCAAGCTTTTGACTCCCTTGCAACTCCTCTGATGGGGGATGGAGATCAACCACATTACTTAGTGGCAAATCATCCACTGCTGTCTGTCTGACTAGAGCTCGGGGATGGTTGTTAGGAAAATCCACTGAATTCACAGTAAGGCTGTTGCTAGGCAGCAAAGCAGCAGAGCCAGCATTTACAGACTGCTTGGTAAGAGAAAGCGGCTTTGAGCAGCCTGCTTTGTCATGTCCCATCCTCGTGCCCTCCACAAACGGCAGCGAGTTGCTCCGTGTAACCGGCACAGTATCGATCGTTGTAGAGAACTGGGTGGGAACCGAATGAAAAAACATTGGCTTGCATTTTTCCAGGGGGGCAAAGGTAGATTTTGCTGAACAGAGACTCTTCTTCCTATTTGCATCACAAGTCCTGATGTCAAAATGGAAAGAGTCCTTGTAGGTGTAAGGCATCGGCAGGTCAATGCTCCCTTGTTTAGAAAGGACTGTTTTTCTGGGCCTCACGTTGTCCAGCTGGGTATCATCCACCACACTTTTGTTATGAGAAATCAGTTTTGAAATGTGTTCTTCCAGCTTCTTTTTCTCGAGCATCATGGCTGTAGCTTTCTCAGCTGCATCCAGCTTTGCACTGCTAGGGGCAAAGGGGCACCTTGGGCTGCCAAAGGCAGTTTCGTTTTCCAGTTCCGTGCTGTGCTCGTGGAGACTGTGCAGCGGGCTGGGTGATGCCATCTGTTGTTCTGTGCTATCAGAGCGTGACAGGTACCCTGAGTCAGTGCTCTCACACTTCTTCAGCTTGCAGTCAAACGGCTTGTAATCCCACTGTTTCTCTGACGAGGTGGCTTGCTGCCTTTGCAACTGAATGTGCTTGTGGGCAGCTGGAGTTCTTTGCTCCTGTAGCTTCTTTCTCTGGCACTGACCATTCAGCAAAGCTCCTGGAGATGATAAACTTCGAGGTTCTCTCTCAGGAGCCCCCTGATTGGCCTTTGAACTAAAGGATCGACTTGTTGTCTCTCGAGTTTCTGAAGTGAATGACGAGTTGCTTGTTGCTGGCAGTGAAAGGTCTTTAAGAAGGTTCTGAGCGCCTGACCCAGCGCTGCTCTCTGAACTCACTTGTTTGATCTGTATCCCCTTCTCCTCACAGGCGCTACCAGGCAGTTGGCTGCCTGGCTGAGGGGTGGCACTCTCTGTTGACTTCTCCTTTTGCTCCAGCATGTCACTGTTGTCCGAGTCCAAGGGCAGCCTGGTGTTGTTGACGTGTGTCTGAGTTCTTCTGTGTTTGTACAAGTTGCTTTGAGTTTTGAATGCGATACCACACGTGGTACATGGAAAGGGCCTCTCTCCCGTGTGGGAGCGAATATGCTTCTCAAGGACACTTGGCTTCAAACAATCTCGTCCACAGTGTTTGCAGATGTATTTCCCAGCTTTTTTGGGTTTGCCTGGGCTCACAGCAGAGTGTGGTGATGACAGAACAGGTAAGGTGCTCACTATATTCAATGTTAGAGTTTGTCCAAGTTGTTTCTGAAAAGCTGATGGAGACTGATCGGTGCCTTCTGAAGGAACAAGCGGGTTCAGAATTAGGGGTATGTTGCTGCTGTCGAGTTTCACACAGCTTCTGCCAGCCACTAGGTGACTGTTGGGCTGAAAGCATCCTGCCTGGAGGGGCTGATACAGCGGTATAGTGAGGGCTTTCAGGTACAGGGGCTGGGACAGGGCTTGTTCCTGCTGAGCGATCACACTGTCTCGGCTGAGAGCTGAACAGCCCTGTGCAGGCTGAAGAGGAGAGGTTGGAACTGGTCGATCTGCTGGTGTAACTGTAAAACCAGTCTGCTTCCTCACCTCCATTTCAAAGGTTACCTGCCATATGCTGATGTGTCTGTAAAGGAGGGGAAACACAACAAAGAGGGATCTTCAGATGGCAAAATAAAGCCAACACTTTGAACTGCTGGGCTGGGAAAGTGAGCTGGTAAGAGTTTCACAAGTCTTATAGATAGGCGCTGTACAGAAAAGAATGGCTTCATTTTCCAATTAAATTGATTCCTCTGTCATTTATTAGCTAGAAACTAAAGTTCAGTACAGTGTAAAGACATAGACTACTACTCTTAAAGCCTGCAATGAGGACCTGAAGTACTGGAAATAAATCTGTGTCCAGTTCTGGGCCTCTCAGCTCAAGACGTACACAGAACTGCTGGAGAGAGTCCAGTGCAGAGCAACAAGGATGATGAAGGTAGTGGAACACCTCCCCTAAGAGGAAAGGCTGAGGAAGCTGGGTCTCTTTAGCTTGCAAGAAGGGAGACCGAGGGGTGACCTCATTAATGTCTATAAATATGTGAGGGTGGGTGTCAGGAGGATGGAGCCAGGCCTTTCTCAATGTCATCTAGTGATAGGACAAGGGGCAATGTGTGTCAGCTGGAACATAGGAGGTTCCACATCAATAGGAGAAGAAACTTCTTCACAGTGAGGGTAACAGAGCACTGGAAGGGGCTACCCAGGGGGTTGTGGAGTCTCCTTCTTTGGAGATGTTTAAAACCCGCCTGGATATGTTCCTGTGCGACTTGGTCTAGGTGGTCCTGCTGTGGCAGGGGGATTGGACTGGATGATCCTTTGATGTCACTTCCAATCTCTAATGTTCTGTGATTCTGTGAGTCTCACATTTGCAAACAGAGGCTCTCAGTATCTCAGAAACAATATGAATTTAATTTTTGGAACCATATTCCCTTTGCATATTTGTACCATGGATTTAAGTTTAGAAGTTACATTAATAAATATTAATATTGAAACACAGAACAATTGAAGGTTAGAAGGGACCTCCAGTCCCTTATAAGGAGGGACGTCCAGTCCAAACACCTACCCAAAGCAGAGTCAGCACAGATGTCAGAGGACGTTGCTCAGGATTTTTATCCAGCCTGGTTTCGCAAACCTCTTGAGGGTAAAAAGTGCAGAGCTCCTCTAAGCAACCAGCTCCAAATACAGGGCATTAAACAGCACTGGATATGATCGGTATTTACCCAGATTCATTCGGCTAAGACTGAAGACACTGCAACGAGTGATGCAAAATGAAAATATGGGAACGTAACGGGCCTGATAGGTGGAAAAAGATCTCTGTGATGGAAACAGATATTAATATGGGAAGACACAGCCATGGTCTAGTTGGGAGATGTCGGGATGAAGGTTAGACTTGATGATTCTGGAGGTCCTTTCCAGCTATCATGATTCCATGACTCTATGATCTGTTTTCCAAGTGAGGCTCACACAGTATGTACAAAGCAGAAGGTAGGGGGATAATTTGGAGCTGTCTTTTGTGTAGCCCACATTTGTTTTGTCTAATTAAAGGTCGCGTTATGGTAATGTATCTTCATGTTACTGCATAGTTTTAGGTTATTTCAATGCCAGACGAAAACATTTTTGTTGATGGAGTTTTTGGAAGTGAACCTAATCTTAGGAAAGCTTCCCAGACACAGTGAGGGTTGGTGCTGGCCTTGACTACTTCTTATTTAATAGAAATTTGTCTTGTCTTTTTCTTAAAAAAAAAAATGAAGAAACTATTAAAATAAGCTTGTTGAAAAATGTCTTTGGAAGAGCTGATGGGGCACCTCTTGTAACCGTTTGGGTGAAAACCAGAAGGTGATCTAAGAATGTTTTTTCAAATTCTTCCCCAGCCCTGCTCACTACACGTCGGCTGTTTGAATAATGGGCTGTTCCTGTGCAAACAGTCACAAAACCTCCCATCAGAAACGGCGTGATCGCTGGCTAAACGTGAAACTGGCTGTTTGTTGCCTTAGTGTCGCTGGTGTTCCTGTACCTTCTTGGTTCATTTGAATAGGTGACCATTACTGAGAAGCAGTGAGGAACATTACCCCAAAACGTTGTTTGATGTTTGAACTGGTTCCATTCACAACACACTGTGTGGCCGCTGTACTGGGGACTGTTCTGGGCCCCTCACTTCAAGAAAGAGATTGAGGGGCTGGAGCAGTCCAGAGGGGCAACGAGGCTGCCAGGGACTTAGCAGAGACTGGAGGAAATTCTGATGAGGAGAGGCTGAGGGAGCTGGGGGTGTTTAGCCTGGAGAAGAGGAGACTCAGGGAGGACCTTCTCCCTCTAGCCAACTCCCTGAAGGGAGGTTGTAGTCAGGTGGAGGTCGGGCTCTTCTCTCAGGCAACTAGTGCCAGGATGAGAGGGCAGGGCCTGAAGCTGCACCAGGGGAGGGTTAAGTTGGATGTTAGGAAGCCCTTTCTCACAGAAAGGGTGATCAGACACCGGAATGGGCTGCCCAGGGCAGTGATGGAGTACCATCCCTGGAGGTGTTTAAGGACAGTTTGGCTGTGGCCCTTAGCGCCGTGGTGTGGCCGATGTGGTGATGTTAGGTCATGGGCCGGGCTGGATGAGCTCAGAGGGCTTTTCCAGCCTAAATACTTCTGTGATTCTGTGAAGCAAAATCTCTGTTGCATGTAGTTACTGTGACTTTTCTAAACCGTTCACATAGAGGAGAAATGGCAAACAACAGAATTAGTTTGGAGAAAACTGGAGACTTTCCAAAGCTGTCTAGATGCATTTCTGAGGGATCTGCCTTAGTTTTGGTCCTGCTCTGGCAGTGAATTGCACTCCATGATCTTCAGAGGTGCCTTCCGACCTCTGACATTCTGTGATTCTGTGAGAATTCCTTGGTTACTATTAGAGCAGTTAATAAAGCTGATAGGTGAAGTTGGATGGAGGTCCAAGATAAGTTCACAACTGAAAGTGATAGTGGCTCACATGAAAAAAAAGAGAAAATAGCTTTCTATTAATTATCAAATGAAACAGGTGAAGGACTATGAATTCTGTGCTCAGGAGTAAATGCCATTAGCATCTTAATAAATAAACTGGGAATGCAGGTGGTTTTCATATAAAATGTGCACACCATTGAAAAGGAAAGATAAAGCAACCTGGGTGGAGATCAGTCTTCTGCAAGGGAAAAGATTTCACATATTAGGATATTGCCTTTAATCTGATTAATTACTTCATCTCTCACAATGCAATTGTAAATACTTGTTTCCTTGAGCAACAGAAAAATTAATGTACCAAGAACCCAGTAGCTGTTACTCCATGCTCCTTGCTCTGCACCACTTCTGCAGTCCTGCTGCTGGCTGGCACCGTGCTTTCGCAGCCAAGGCTTCACCCAGTTTCTCTCTGATCTGATTTGCTTACTGCAAGAACTGAAAAAGTGGAGGAAGAACCAGCAATGCAGTCCATGGGATGTGTCCTCTGACTTTCCTCCTGCTCACAAGCAAGTCCGTTCTCCTCTTCGCATGCATCAGCTAAACTGCTCATGAGGTACTGACTGCAGTGGGCTCAGCATTAGACCATTTATGGGACAGAGATCAGGCCCTGATGGGTTCCTTTGTCTTCACCCAGAGATTTTAGTGTCATGAAATTCCCAGAAAACAACCTATAAAATGAACTGGTCTTCACACAGCAACCTGTTAGACTTTGGTTTTTCTCCTTTCTCCTGAGTTTTATAAATCAAACTAGAATGAACTTTTCTTGTCCCATTCAGAGCCTTTTCCACAGAACAATCACTGAAGTGGCTCTGTAATATAGGTGCTAGGTAATATAAAGAGGCATTAAGTGCTCACAGGGCAA
The DNA here is from genome assembly GCA_028565055.1 of Phoeniculus purpureus. Classification (NCBI taxonomy): domain Eukaryota; kingdom Metazoa; phylum Chordata; class Aves; order Bucerotiformes; family Phoeniculidae; genus Phoeniculus; species Phoeniculus purpureus. The sequence goes on from JAOXOE010006383.1 coordinate 24,142, forward strand.
TAGCAGAGTGAGAACAGCACAGTTTGATTCTATGTCCTACTACAGACTCACAGAATACTGAAGCTGGAAAAGCCCTCTGAGCTCATCCAGCCCAACCCATCACCTAACATCACCACGTTGGCCAGACCAGGACACTAAGGGCCACAGCCAAACTGTCCTTAAACACCTCCAGGGATGAGGACTCCACCACCTCCCTAAACATCTACTGAGCATCTTTGCCTTTTTTAAAAAGCTTTCTGTGATCCCTTCCTTAAGCACAATGCCAGAGAGCCCACTGATGGGAGCCTCTCTAGTCTGTAAAAAGCGATTAGCTCACGTACCTGTTATTGAGCCAGGCATTTCAGCAGCAGCAGTTGCATTCCTATCAATACTTGATGCAAGCGGAGAGAAACGAGGACAAGCACTCAAAGCAGATCAGAAGTAGGAAGTTGGGTTTTTCTTTTGTTTTTTTTTTTACATCGGTGTCACAGTAACAACCTTCAGAAAACAGGAAGAGCTGAAACAGAAGAAAATGAAGCAGCGTTTCAATTTGTTTGTGTCCTTTATCGTTAGTTGTGTAGGAACCTATAAACAGACTGTTCAGACTGTAGGTATCTTGTTCACTGCACTCACTTGCATCGTTCAGCCCCATACACTGACTGTTCTTATACCCCTAACAGCACTTTGCTTATAACTTTACAGTAAAGATCGCTCTTAAAATGTATTGGGGGAAAAATAGTGGAGAGAAGACCCTTGCTACATAGGGAAAGCTAAACCTGTCCATTGTGAGTATTATCCACCAGCTTTCTCTAACAGTGCCCTGAGCCAAGGCAGGGGTAGGGAAGGCAGAAACCAGGTGGGCACTCC
>JAOXOE010006454.1:0-24969 GCA_028565055.1 Phoeniculus purpureus
TTCTTGGCCACAAGGGCACATTGCTGGCTCATGGTCATCCTGCTGTCCACCAGGACCCCCAGGTCCATTTCTCCTACGCTGTCTCCAACAGGTCAGTCCCCAGCCTATACTGGTGCCTGGGGTTGTTCTTGCCCAGATCCAGAACTGTACACTTGCCCTTGTTATATTTCATCAGATTTCTCCCTGCCCAACACTCCAGCCTGTCCAAGCTGGTACTTCAAGGCTTTAGTGCTTTCTGAAGGCAATCAAAATCTCCTGAGAGAAGACTCACAGAGTGGGTAAGAAAGAGGAAAATAGTCTGTGACTCCTGAGTCAAGTTCTCTGGCCTGGGGAAGCAAGTGAACAGAACTACTACGCTTGTTTGTCTTGGAGTTCAGCAGCTCTTGCTGTGAAGCTGGAAGAAAATTTAGCCTGTTTCCAGAGCAACCAATTTTGCATGGTACAAATTGCCAAATTTCTGTAGGTGAGGGCTGCAATTACAGAACACAGACCCAAATCCTGAGTTGGAAAAGGAGAAGGCACTGCTTTGGTACCACTGGGCTGATTAGAGGGCTGATGTTCTTCATTACTGACGTCATAAATCACTAATAAGTCATAAATCATAATAAGTAGGAGTAGTTCATTTTACTTTTCTTGTGAGAATGTCTACGGTATAAACAAACTTAGTATTTACAGGTATTAGGACTTTATGACCTTACCATAACAGGGTCTGACCCTAAGATCCTGCTTGTTAATGGAAAGTCCAAACAAAGGTTCCCAATGTCTCTTTTCAACCAGTATAGGTTGGGGACTGACCTGCTAGGGAGCAGTGTAGGAGAAAGGGACCTCGAGGTCCTAGTGGACAGCAGGATGACTATGAGCCAGCAATGTGCTCTTGTGACCAAGAGGGCAAACAGCATCCTGGGGTGGATCAGAAAGGGGGTGGTTAGCAGATCAAGAGAGGTTCTTCTCCTCCTCTACTCTGCACTGGTGAGACCACATCTGGAGATTGTGTCTAGTTCTGGGCCCCTCAGTTCAAGAAGGACACAGAGCTGCTGCAGGGTGTCCAGCATAGAGCAATGAGGATGATGAAGGAAGTGGAACACCTCCCTTATGAGGAGAGGCTGAGGGAGCTGGATCTCTTTAGCTTGGAGAAGAGGAGACAGAGGGGTGACCTCATTAATATCTATAAATATGTGAGAGGTGGGTGTCAGGAGGATGGAGCCAGGCTCTTGTCAGTGTCATCTGGTGATAGGACAAGGGGCAATGGGTGTAAGCTGGAACATAGGAGGTTCCATATAAATAGCAGAAGGAACTTTTTCTCCTTGAGGGTGACAGAGCACTGGAACAGGCTGCCCAGGGGGATTGTAGAGTCTCCTTCTCTGGAGACGTTTAAAACCTGCCTGGATATGTTCCAGCATGACTTGGTCTAGGTGATCCTGCTGTGGCAGGGGGATTGGACTGGGTGATCTTTCGAGGTCCCTTCCAATCCCTGACGTTCTGTGATTCTGTGATTCTATTGCCAGCCCAGTATGCCACTGACTGACAATGCTGACTCCTTTCTTTGCACACACTGACAAAAACATGATTGATGCACAGAGTTAAGCATCTTGAGGACTTCAGATGTTTACAGGAAAACACTCCTGAACCACTAAGCTGTAGAGTCATCCATCGAGATTTATTGTACTATGTTCTAGCTGAGATGTGAAGGATTCACATCTATCATGCAGGGTGCAAATTTCAGTGGAAGCTGTCAGCAAAGTGAATGATTTGCAAGGGTTTCTCATTTGTTCTTTAAGAATTTGCCTTTCAAAAATACAACAGTAAGGCTTAGCCTCTAATGAGCATTAGTCAGAAAACAGACTCTAAGCCACATTAACAAGACACCACTTTATTATTTAGCAAAATACTTATGCAGGAACTTGTCAAAAATCTTCTTTTCAAAGAATTTGTTTGGTTTTGTTGTTTGTTTTTTTTAAATAGGACCTATGACATGGAGGAATGGCTTTAGAATTGATCCTTTACATTATCTATCTAGGGCTGTACTTGCAAAACATAGGGCACAGGGTTAGAGCTCTGGCAGTTCATAAGATCAGCAATCCCGGGGCATTTGTTGCCAAGGTCAGTTTGTTTCCCTTTAGGTCAGCCACAACATAGTTCTAAGAAGTCACACAAATAGATGCTGTTTTGCCAAGGTATATTGTGAAGAATGTGCCAGGAAGCACGGGCAGATCGTGGCACTGATCTGAGTGGGGGGAACACCTGCAGCTGAACTATCTCCTGTCACAGGAAATTTCCTTGATAGCAGGTGATTTTCCACCATAGGACATACCCATCTATGAGACTCATGAAACCTGTCAGATGATCCAAATTCTACTGTCTCCTGATTTGGGGGAGCTTAAGGAGTGGTGACACCCCTCTAGTGTCAGAATTCATTGACATAACCTCTGCTGTTGACAACTCATGGCAGAACCACTTCTCATAGCACCTCTGCAGCATCCACCCTCCCTTCCAGCCATATTTAGGGCACACCACCCCTCGCTACCAAATTATCAGGACATACTGCATAGTTTCACACAATAGAACTTTGTGTTTTGATGAGTTTTCATGATTAGAGGAACACTCCCAGTGCAATCCTCCACAGGCCACACTGGTCCTTTGATGCTTTGCTGTTTCTTTCCAGTTTGGTAAATCAGGCTAACATTTGGCATGTTTGCTGGACCTCAGAAGGACATTCACTTCCCCTAAGTGACAGAAGTAAAAAAGCCATGGAGGAGCCCAGATAACTGCTAGCCTTGACAGAAAGAGCAGCTTAGGCAACTCTGCAAGTATAAGACCCCGTTCTGCTCTCAGTTACATTTGGGACTTCCTCCATGTGTGTGTGCGTTCACATGGCTTCCTCTACAGAAAGGGTTGGCCCAGAGTGCATGCCCTACTTTCCAGTGTCCCTGCCAAGGCCATCTCTGTCCTGTGTTCAGCCTTCTCTTTGCAGTGTTTAGGCAGCTGGGTCCAAGGAGAGAAAAGGTTCACCACAGTCATTTGCTACTCACAGAAACATTAACCTTCCAGTCAGATAAATTGATTGTAGTTGTCTTGGTAACCTGGAAAGTTGTTTCTATGAAAGTAAAAAGAAAAACCCTACGTTTTGCTGAAACTATTTCAAATCAAGGGATTTTGCTTTACCATTCTCTAAGCTCACGATTTCAAAATTGTTCTCTGTCTGTTCTCAGATGATTAGAAAAATAAAAATCAATGAGACCAAACAAAAGATTTTCACTACCCTTCATTATCCAGAGGCATCATCCACTTTCACCACTGGCTTGAAGACATCTGTTAAGAAAAACTTGGGAGGGTGAGGATCAGTCGTACTCCCCACGACTGTGAAGCTCTGTTTATTCAAGCAGTGACACCTTGGGCTATTCTGCAATCAAGAGTTGTGTGGGCAACCTACTGCCTTCAAAGAATGTCTTGTTGGAAGATCTCACACATCTTCTCTGTCTATCCAGGCTAAGAGAACAATAATGGAGAGCGTTATGATAGACTTACCACTATGAGCTATTTTCCATCTACATCATCTAGGTAGCAAGACAGGATCACTGTTCTCTCCTCTGATTAGAGAGTTTGGGAGTGACAGCCACATCTAGTGAGCTTCCTGTCAACAACTAGCATAGAATCATTAAGGTTGGAAGAAACCGCTAAGATCACCAAGTCCAACCATCAACCCAACCCTACCCTGTCCACTAAACCCTGTCCCATAGTGCCCCATCTACACTTTTTTTGAACCCCGCTAGGGACAACAGCAACTCCATCAGCTCCCTGGCCAGCCTGTTACCTCAGCCATTCCTTATAAGACCTGTCCTCCAGGCCCTTCACTAGCCTCATTGCTCTTCTTTGGACTTGCTCCAGCACCTCAATGTCCTTCTTGAAAAAAGGTCCTCAAAACTGACACCAGATGAGGCTCCTTAGTGGGGATGATAATTTCTCTAGTCCTGCTGGCCACACTATTCTTGATGCAATGCTCAAGGGACATGCTGGTTTCCTAGAAGGTTGAGATCTTTGCAGGTTTTTTATTCCCTAAGTGCAACCGACAGAGCAAAGCGCAGCTCACGTGCTACACACTCAGCCCTCTGTTGTGATCTCCACATTGATGATGTGGTTTGGGGGAAAAGTAAACGTGTACTTTCACTTCAAAGAGACAGCAGCTATCCTAGTCAAAGATTAAACTGTGCAAGAAGCTGGTAGGGAATTTTCCTCTTCTTATCTTAACGTCAATATATTCCTAAATATTAACATGGGTTTGGGCTAGCATGAGCATTTGAAGAGGCAGCATTTAGCTTCTCTGATCTTGGAGTCAGTGTCCTGTAATGCTCTTTTAATCTAAAATGTGACTTGCCAAGCAATAGCTTAATGCTGCATCATTATGATGTGTCAGGCTGAGACACTTGGTAACCTATGTCACAAAGCAGAAAATGTCCCACAACAACTAGCTCTCATTTCTTGACTGGAATAACCAACAGGGAGGAAAACCTCAAAGTCAGTAGAACTAAACATCAGTGAACACTGAACATCTTTTCTGTACACGTTTTTCCTCAAAGCAAAGCAGTAATTTTCAGATACAAGAGGGTAATTCAAAACTGGAAAAGGAGCGTGTGATGCCATGGGCTCATTTCACTCATAAAATTTCATAACGAGGGTGGTAGGAGAGATTCTTGGGTTCCTTCTCTTGCCACAGCTTAAGCCATTCCACAGCACTTTAGCCTAACATTAGAATTTTCTTTATCAAGATCAATAATCACTTAAGATAAAGGATTTAGCAGCATTGCTGAAAGGGTTAGAAACACACAGCCAAGGGCATCCAGTGCCAGTGTGGCCAGAATCATTCATTTCCTCAAAGGAAAAGCAGCATTTCTGCAGCAGAGTGCAGCAGGTTTTACCTGTGAGGGTTTAGAAAAGGACTGTGCTAGAGTCATCCCTCAACTTCCAGCCCTCAGGATTTATTTTCATCTTATGCAGCTGAGCCCAACTATCAGGGCCTGATGCTGCTTCAATCGCAGTTACCAAGTCTGATGTTCCTGACCTGCAGTGCTGTCTCCCTGCTGTGACCTTAAGCATCTCAGGGAAATTCTAAGAGATTTCAGCGCGCAGGTCCCTTCCTCTTACCAGAGGTTTTGTGCACATTGGAAGATCAGCTGAGGTGATACAAACTGGTCAGCTGCACTGACCACCAGGAGTGAAATTTAAAGTCCTTTGGGACGGTTCACAGGCAACTGGACAAACCAGTATCTTTTTTGAAGGGAGCCTTATCACATGGTGTAACAGCAATGCGTTACTGTGCAAAAATTATTTCATAGGCCAAGGTTTCTCACCTGTAACTGACTATTCTCTTTCTAGACTAGTTGAAGGAGGCTGGAGTGTGCATGGAGCTTCTGCTTGCTGTATAATAGGAAGGGCTACTTTGAAATACCTGGGTATATTCTGCGATAATTTCTGGGATTTAGGAACATACCAGATATTCACCATCAGCTCTGAAAGATCTGGTTCTGAATTTACAGGAAGGAAAGAGGCAGGATTTCCATACAACAATAAAGCCATCCAGTAACTAATTCCCCTCTGCATTTGCTTCAGAAACACCCAGTAATTTGTGAAATTCCACATTTAGCTGACGAGTCCCTCATTTTGGCACATGCCAAAGCTTAGAACTGAGCACAGGTCACTGAAACAAATGCTGCTGTAGCAAAAGTTCTCTTTCAATACACACATTCAGCATTTGACAGATTAAAACCCAAATCTCCTGAAGATCTTGTTCAAGTTGCTTTTTTTGGAGACATTTCAAAGGTATCTCCTTTACTTCTCCCCAGCTGTTTTACCAGAAGTTTGCTCTACTTGCTTCACGTTTATTTTCTGCTTGGATGACTTTGGGTTTGTTTTCTGGGGTTTTTCATTTGCTTTCTTTATTGTCTCTCAAGTAGCTATTTCTAGGCAAGAGATGAGAGACTCTAGATTGGTCCTATGCCCTTGCCAATAATTATTCTACAGAGAATAAACATTTGCAATCCCCTCACATTTTTGGCAGCTGTCAGACCAGCTGCAGCATGCCCCAATTTTTCTGGTTTTTTCCGTACAGAAATTGTCCCAAGCAGTGATGAAAGAGAGGAGGAGGTGTTGCTGCTTCCTTGATCAATATTTGTCTTGATTGTGAAAATGCTGTTTGAATCATCGAGCAAAACCTCTACCAAAGACCCTGAGGACTGGAATCACAGAATCACAAAATAATCATGGTTGGAAAGGACCTCCTGTATCACCGAGTCCAACCACACTCTACAACAACAAAAAACCTAAATAATTGATTGATCAATTAAGACAAACTAACCCCCTCCATGCCGGCCACTACAGCAGGTCCTGAAGCACCACATCTACACGTTTCTTAAATACCTCTAAGGATGGTGATTGAAACACCTCCCTGGGAAGGCCGTTCCAGTGCTTCTCCACTCTTTCTGTAAAGAATTTCTTCCTCATAGCCAATGCAAACCTTCCCTGCCTCAACTTTAGACCATCTCCCCTGGTTTTGTTATTACTTACTAAGGAGAAGAGGCCAACACCCACCTCTCTACAGCCTCCTTTCAGGTAGCTGGAGAGGGCAATGAGGTCACCCCTCAGCCTCCTCTTCTCCAAACTAAACATGCCCAGATCCCCCAGCCTCTCCTCACACAATTTGTTCTCTAAACCCCTCACAAGCTTGGTAGTTCTCCTCTGGACGTGTTCCAGGATCTCAATGTCTTTCCTATAATGAGGAGCCCAGAACTGAACGCAGTACTCTAGGTGAGGCCTCACAAAGGCCAAATACAAGGGCATGACAACTCCCCTTCTCATGCTTACTAGGCTATTCCTGATACAAGCCAGGACCCCACTGGCCTTCTTGGCCATCTGGGCACACTGCTGGCTCATGTTAGGCAGGCTGTCTACTAGCACCTCCAGGTCTTTTTCTGCTGGACAGCTTTCAAACTACTCATCTCCAAACCCGTAGCATTGCCTGCGGTTGTTGTGACCAAATGCAGAACCCTGCACTTGGCCTTATTGTACCTCATACAACTGGCCTTGGCCCATCGATCCAACTTGTCCAAGTCCTATCCTCAAGCAGATCAACATTCTCACACAATTTGGTGTTGTCTGTACTGAGGGTGCTCTCAATCCCCATGTCCAGATCATCAATAAAGATATTAATCAAGACTGGTCCCAAAACTAGTCCCTGTGGGACACCACTGGTGACCAGCAGCCAGCTAGATTTCACCCCATTAACCACACCTGTCTGGGAACGGCCAGCCAGCCAGTTTTTAACCCAGTGAAGGGTACGTTTGTCTATACCATGATTCACCAGTTTCTCCAGAAGAATGTTGTGGGAGACTGTGTCAAAAGCCTTATTGAAGTCTAAGTAGATAACATCCACAGCCTTCTCCCTATCCATAAGGTGAGTCACCTGGTCATAGAAAGAGATCAGGTTGTCAGGTTGGTTAAGAAAGATCTCCCTTTCATAAACCCATGCTTGCTGGCCCTGATCCCTTGGCTGCCCTGCAATTTCCATGAGAGCTCACTCAAGATGATCCACTCCATGATCTTTCCCGATATTGAAGTCAGGCTGTCAGGCCTGTAGTTCCTTGGATCATCCTTCCAGCCCTTTTTGTAGATAGGCATCACATCAGCCACCTTCCAGTCATCTGGTACCTCCCCTGTTGACCAGGATTGTTGAAAAGTGACGGAGAGAGGCTTGCTGAGCTCTCCTGTCAGCTCCCTGAGTACTCTTGGGTGAAAGCCATCCAACCCTATAGACTTATAAGTGTCTAGGTGCAAAAGCAGATCATTAACTACTTCTTGTGTTATGGGGTATTAGTACTGTTCACCACCCTTATCTTCAAGCTCAGGAGGCTGAACATCCTGGGAGGTCTGTCCATTAAAGACAGAAGCAAAGACAGCATTAAGTATCTCAGCCTTTTCCTCATTGTTGGTTGCAATGTTCCCCCCCACATCCAGTAAGAGGTGGCGATTCTCCCTTATTTTCTTTTTATTGTTGATGTACCTGTAGAAACGTCTTTGTTGTCCTTTACGTCAGTGGCCAAGTTGACTTGCAGCTGGGCTTTTCCCTTCCTAATTTTCTCTCTGTATAACCTGACAAAATCACTGTACTCCTCCTGAGGTGCCTGGCCCTTCTTCTGAAGGTGGTAAGCCCTCCTTTTCTTCCTAAGTCTCATCAAAAGCTCCCTGTTCAACCAGGCTGGCCGTTTTCCCTGCCCTTTAATCTTACAACATATGGGGATAGCCTTCTCCTGGGCCTTCTTGAAGAGTATCCAGCCTTCCTGGTCTCCTTTGCTCTTCAGGACTACCTTCCAAGGGACTTTCTCGACCCTTTACCTTGAGGCCAAAGCCACACAGCAGAGCTGTGACAATGAATGCCCTCACTTGCTTGGTCTATCAGGCCAGGCTGATATGTGCTCAGCAGGGCAGGATGGTGACACCAAGGTGACCAGAAGCAGGGGCTATCTTCAGTAGTTCTGACTAGGGTGTTACCTAAAGCCTTTGGCATTCCTGATTCCCTGAAGGTAACATTCAAGGTCATCAGCAGTAACTGCAGATCAGAGCTATTCTGCCATGTCACAGGGAGCTTGTCCTTGTCTCTGCTGTGCCTGAACAATGCCTGAGTTGCCACATTAGGTAACTAGAGATCACTGTATCTGCACTCCCCATAGAGGTACAAACACAACTGGTCAGACTAGCTCAGAGAGTTCATGCAGCCTGGTATCCCATCCTCAGCAGTGGGCATTAGACACCCATAGAAGAGAACAGGACAACCATGTGCTGTTTATCTTGTGTCTTCCCCTACCTGCAGCTATTTGCAGCTGAGGGAAACTGGCTGATATATGATGGTGTACTTGCTGGTACCTTCCATATATTTTCATCTAGTTCCTAGTAATCCCACATGTGATCTCTAGTACTTTTACTGAGCAGAGATTACACAACTGATCCGTCTCCATATCACTCCACCCTAGACACTTCTGTAAAATTTCTTTCAGTGTATTTCCAATACAGAAAAACTGCTCCATACCTTAATTCAACCTGTTCTTCCCCCTCTAGACCTTCTCCGGATCTCTCATGTGCTGAGATAAGAAGAAACAGCACATCATACAGTTATCTCTGATAGGTGAACCCTAGGTGTACACAGTAGTCTTCTGGTTTGGCCTCCATCATTTTGTAGCACTTGATTTGCTTCACCCCCCACAAGCACCGAGCTGACACAACTATTTATTAGTTGACACAACTATTTATTTTTTCAACTATTATTAGTAGTTGACACAAATACTTATTAGGATTTTAGACCAGTCCAAGCTAGTCCCTACTCTGGCTGGGCTTCCTTGCCTGGACCCAGATCCTAGCGTGAGACAACACAAGAATTGTGCACAAGTGTGAAGTAATACAACAGCAGTGAAGCACTGCAGTCTATTCTCCAAACCAAGGCAATCAGCCACATGCCTGATAAAAAAGCAAAGTGGAAAGCCTCGGAGACTTTATGGCTATTTTGTGTTCACAAAGAAACCTCAGCAAAGTAAGTATAGGGCCAGCACGTGGGAAGAAGCGTGTTCTCACCTTGTACCTCAGGAGGGAGGTAGCCTTGGGTAAACACAGCACAAAGAGCTCACATTACTCTCCATGCTCTGGTCTGATCTTGATCTGCTTTTATCCTCTCACCTAGAAAAAAAACATACATGCAGACCTTATGCAATGTCATTCACGGGTCTGCTCAGGAGGGGCACTGAGTCACACGTGTTTGAAAGAGACAAAGTACACGCAGAGCCAGGGAAAATACCGAGCCCTTGGCTAACCTGGAACAGGCACAGAGGGTATTGAGGAGTACCAGGGTAACAGGCATAACTTCCAATGTGCAACTAGGAAACACAGACAAGGCTGTTGGGTCTGTGAGAGTCCAATCTTCTCTGTCTGCTACCCACACTGCAATGTTAAAGCCCCTTCTGCTTGCAAGAAAGGCAGCAGATTCTGTCGATCTTCCTGTTAGGAAGTTTTCCACTGAAAGTACAGCTGAGGGTTTATAAGTTCAGTGAAAACTTCAGCTGTATCTAAATAAATACTCTGAAATTTCAACACAAAAAGGTATCTTTTTGTTTACTTTTTTAATTCTAAAAATTTAAACATATGATTAAAACAACAAACAGGGAAAGTCACATAGACCTGGAGCTTAGGGGCACAATTTAGCAGCCTGCGCAGCCACAGGCTGCACACTAGGATCTCCCCTTGAGCAGGGACATATCTCAAGGTTGTTCCTGAAGGCTGAGAGAACCTTTGTTGCATCAGAAACTCAGGATGTGTTGCATAGGTGCAGAGAAGCTTTGGAATCCCAGAGAAGCGATAGAAATGATTTATTGTGCAAATACAATCCTTTAGACATAAACCCTTGACCAAGTTTGCGACTAGGTAAGGATCCAGCCGCACCTAAGCTCCCCTCTGAAAGTTTAGAACATAAGGGGGTCCTTTCTGAATGCCCTAACTCAACAGGAGAGTCTCTCTGACGGCTTGTCTGACCTTATCTTCTATTCAGAAAATAGTCAGATGCCCTTTGCCATGGAGACTTTTTAAAGGACTGAACTTCAACTCAGTCTTACATCAATAAACACATTGCTGGTGACACCCAACTGCACAGTTCATCACAAATACACAAAGGTGTAGCAGAAAAGCCCAAATCACTGAGTGGCACATAAACCAACAAACAAGAGCAGGAATCCTACGAAACAATGGGAGAATTTCATAATATAAGGAAACCTTCTCATCATAACAGGGTGTCTGTCTATCGCACGAGTATCACATAGGCATGACTGGTGTAAAATAAAACCTTTCAGTTGTTTAAGAATACAGAAACATTTCACAGAGACTAAGTGTCTGCTTTGTAATTGATGTAAGAGAGGCAAAGAGTGAACACAGTTGTCCTGGCATGTGCTTCAGCTATGGGGCTACTCATCACCAGAATTATCCAGATTTCTTGCTATGCTGCAAGAACAACCTGTGTCACACCCTCGACTGCTCACAAATACTGAGCAGCTCTTTAAAAAGTGCTAGAATTTTCTAATACAACAGACTAAGTGATTTGCAGTAGATCTTTAGAATGCTTAGTAATAGAATTTTTGGTTATAGGCTGTCTCTTCTCACAAGTAACAAGTGGTAGGACCAGAAGAAATGGCCTCAAGTTGCACCAGGGGAAGATTAGGTTGGAGATGAGAACAAACTTCTTCATGGAAAGGGCCATCAGGCCTTGGAACAGTATGTTCAGGGAGGGGGTTCAATTGCCATCTCTGGCTGTGTTTCACAGTTGTGGAGATCTGGAGCTCAGAGACAGGATTTAGCGGTGGCCTTGGGACAGTTGGGTGAATGGTTGGACTCAATGATCTTGAAGGTCTTTCCCCATGTAAACAATTACGTGATTCTATAATAGAATGCATTTCATATCAGCTATTCCTGCTGCAACCCAAACAATTGCTGGGTGACTGGCCACTAAAGCAACAGTTTTCTTAGCTATTCCTGCATCTACCTTCTTCTTCAGCTTCACATCTACCCAAAATGCTGCAGTTTCCCACAGAATTGCAGCTCTGACAGAAACTTTTCATATTTTCCAATACACAAACATTTATTTCCTAACAGATAAGTTAATACCTAAAACCAGCAGCCTATTCCAGCAAGTTTGTTGAACTTTGTGTTAGAACTATTTGCATGTTGCATTTATTCTGGAGGCATGTTGGTGCCACAGGTTCTGATCTTATCTTCAGTCTGTACTGAGAAATTACTTCCATGAACTTTGGAAGGTCAACTTGTTAAACATCTATCCACTCTCCCCTACTTTTCCTAATGATCTAGAAATAATAATTAACTTAATTTTCTGGGAAGGAGATGGTGACTACTACTCAATTCAAGTTGTATGTTTCAGATGACTCACATGCTGCAACTGTGCTGCCTCCAAGGGTTTGTCCCCACAAAAAATCTTTTACTGAAGTTTAAGGAGGAGAAAAAGAATCATTTGTCATTTCTTCAGCCAAGAAGAAACAGACTTTTCTAAACCTTGCAGAAGATGGCTTCATGCCCTGCTACAGGTATAAGCTCATCCAAAACAACATACCACAACGGAGAGGGCTTGCACTTGGGATTTTGTAAGGAAACAACAATTCTAGTCAGGCAGAACCCCAATCCAAATCTCTTCTGCCTAGTATCAGCTCCAGTGCTTCCAAAATTCTGCCAAAGTCTTTGGAAATCGGTTGCCTAACACTGGTTTGGGAGTAATACTTGCATGTTCACCGGAGCGGAGCAGGTATTTCAGCAGCTTGCTGAAGGAGTGTTTGGTGCATCAGAAGAATGTGCCTGGCACAGGTAGATGCACTAGTTACAGCTGGCAGAGGGAGAAAAGAGCTTCAGGGGAATAAACCCTTCTCTAGGTGATTGCATGCAACAGCTCCTTGGAGGAAACTTGCCTAGTTTCAGCAGCAACTGGTTTCCACCAGTGAAGAGAGGTGTCACACAGCACATCCTATTCAGCAGGACACAACTCAACCAAGAATTTGGCTAAACCCCAGGAAATCCAGGCAATAATGTAGTAAATTCTAATGACACTAGCCCATCCCTCCAGAGATGCTTCATGTACTGAGAAAATCAGCTGGTGGAAGACCAGTAGGCAACCCCCCATCCCTCTAACAAGTCCTTGCTGGCTTGTTTATTCAAACTCCTAAACATAAACCTCTTTTGAAAGAAGTCTAAGACATAAAAAACCTGAGCACCACATTAAAACAAACCTGAAGTTCAAGTTTATAGAGTTTCATTAGAACAGTCTAGTATCAGGTATCATGAGGTTCCTTCTGGCTGAGCATTGGTGATGGATGAAAGGGAATTCATTAGCTGAGATGCCCTAAGATAGGTGCCAGCACTACAGCTACCCACGGTCCGTAGTCAGTTCATTCCTTATTTGCACAAGTCCACTTCTCATATAAACTGAGAGCATTTTCCTCCTGGCTTTACTCTGTTTATTGTTGAGCAAGTCAGTCTGTAAGGGATAAAAACCCCAATTTTTTTCAGCTTGTAACTGCAGCTCATACAGGTTAATTACCCTCTGAAATCTACTAATCTGAAACATTATCAAGAGTGATGCTATTGGGGAAGTGGGGGAAAGTGCTGTCAACATTTCTGACAATTTACTTCTGGAACATCCTGTGTGTTTTGTTTTTAAGAGGGGTCCAAGCCAAATGATTCCACATTAAATAAAGGCCTGTTGAAGCAAAGGTTGAAGCATTCCAACTACTCTCAAGGGTGTTTGGTTTAGCCTTCTTATATAAATGATACATTGCAATGTGCTTTTAATATAGGAAAAGGTAGTGTTAAGAGACATAGAGATAGAATATTGGATTAGCTAAGCAAGGTAGGGCCTGGTTTGTACTTGGATGGGAGACAGTCTGGGTACACTAGGTGCTGTAGGCTTACCCTGCTCCAGCAGGGGCAGCTGGACTTAGATGACCTTTCGAGGTCCCTTCCAACAGGTAACATTCTGTGATATGTGCTATGTATTTTATCCATACACCAAGGCAGTCATCTCAAAGTCTAAGCAGGACCCTGGTAAAGATAAGATGAATCAAACTAGGAATAGATTATTCCCTTTCTACCTGGGCTTTGCATTTTCCTAGAAAACAAATTGGTGTTTCAAAGCATGGAAAAAGGCAAATTAATATTAAAAATGAGTATGAGTCTTTCCTAGAGCTTTGAGCTGAACCAGTCTCCCTCCATCCTACACCTATGAGAGAAAACCCCCCAAACATGCTTTGTAGTCCCTGTACATAGGTAAAACATAATAACACTAATCAGTTAAAGTATAGCCTGTGGCTTTGCGGGCTGCCAGTACCTCTCCACTTGTTAGGGATGGGCTCCTGACTTGACTCTCAAACAGCCTCTACCAAAGGCATTTATTCAGATTCCTCAGAAAATGAGAACAGAAGGAAGGTGTAGGACCATTCCCACAATAAATACACAGCCCTACATGATGTAAGTGTTTAATATTTGTGCAAAACACTGAGTTAATAAATAAAAACAATAATTATAGAAGCCTTGAACTGCTTGTGATTGTATTTATGGTAGCAGCTTCTTTAAGTTTGATCTCCAAGTCTTTTCTTCCCCTGGCTCACAGCAGCAGTCTGAACAAATAGCTCTGAGTCGATCAGAACAGTCTGTTGCAGTCCTCACATGCTGCTTCCATTTATGTGAAAATGCACATCCAGAGTTCCTCACTTGCTTTCAAAACATCTTTTGCTGCTCTTTAGGTTTCCAAACTGCTGCCGAGAGCAGCACGGATGGGCTCCAGCTTCTCCTATGTAACATCTGCATGTTTTTAACTCCTAACAAAAGCTGAGCAGGCAACTCCTGAAGCGCCAGTTTGAGACTGACAGGTACATTCTTAACCTTTCAGCTCCAGGATTTTATTCACCCTGATAAAGCCAGCATGCTGCCCTTACCCACACCGATGAGCCCATACTGATCACTTGTTTCTCAGCTTCTGACTCATCCTATTAAATGTCTGCCAGGCAGTTCACTTCACCTTTACTCTTACCCTAACTGCCCTATTCAGGGTGTTTTATTAGATAAAAAGTAAAGTTGTGTCTGAAAAGGCCTGTGTATAGTCTAAGCTGGATTTTACCTGCATCTCACACAGGGATCAGATAAGGAATGGGCAAAAAGAAATCTCTTCACCACCAGGTATTTCCTACAATTTGGTTAGCAGCGAAAAGCTTAACAACTCAGATATGAAGCTCAGCTCCAAGTGGTGCTGAACTCAACCAGGACAGAAGTATCACAGGTTTGCAACCACTTCCTCTCATTTCCAAGCTCAGTTTCACTCTGTCATAAAAGAGGCAGTGCTGAGACTTTAGAAATGTAAATAGTTCTAGTGTTTTGTGGAGTTGGAAGTGTCCAAAACTGAACAAGTCTGAGATGCTGTGAAAGATAAAGACTTACACCCAGAGAAACCAGGATCCTGTTACTCTGCAGAGGCATCCAGCTTCCTAAAAGAGTGAACTACATTAGAGCAGAAAGCATTGACATCTGCTGGGCACAGGGATATAATTGACCTCTGCACCCCAACAACATCAACAGTAAGTGACGAGACCTACCAGAGCATAAAAAGGTTGTCCTCTTTGTCAAGGAGTAGCTGTTACACAGCTCTCTGTTCACTGTCCAACACGCAGCGCTGGAAGATGTGATAGTATCAGTCGCAATACGAGAACTATCTTTACTCCTGTCTGTCCTGTGCTTCAGAGCACTTTTCATCTACAAATAAATAGAAAAAGGGTTCGATCAAACTTTCTATTCAATGGGTAGAAAAGGTTTAGAAGCTCTATCTTGACACAATACCTCCAGCCTTAAAAGTTAATTCCTCGTATATTGCTACGGAAAGTGGGAAAGAATAAGAGAAGGCATCTGTGTAGAAGGAAGAGTTCCCATTATTAGTTAGCAAAAGCTTTACTTGACAGATTAAAAACCCCCCAGATATTAAAGTCATCCCCAGACTTAAGTGGCATTTGATGCTGCTCAACTTTAAGCTCTCTGAACTTTCTATCCTCTGACTGTAATTACATTGAATGGGCAGGAAATACTTTTCAAAGCATGTTTGTACAGTACTGAGGAGAAATGAGATTGCAATCCCTTTTACAGCTGCAAAAGCTAATACAAACAGTTTAGACAGATTGTTCCTACAAACCTATAATAATGAACATATGATTTTACCACATAATTAGAGGCCTTTTCCAAATACACAAATAAACTTTTCATGCCTCTGGATGAGTAATCTGGAAATCCCAGCACTCGGTACATTAATGCCACAAAGGAAGCCAAACGTATTCCAGATTTACATACTCATGGTTTCTTGAGGGCTTTTCAAAGACCCAGACAGGTCCATTTGTATTGAATCAATAAGATATATTACTCTCCATAGAAACCTGGCCCCTCTTGCTGTGCGGTGTCATTGTCATGTCTCAAACCCCAGTGTGGTCCTTGTGAACTCCAGCTGACACACTCAGAAGAGTTCTGGCCACTCAACTGTGTTTAGTGGCCTGCAGCCATAGCTCCAAAAGCTTTCATCTACTACTACTTCACAGCAGGACTGACCAAGCCAAATTCCGAGTGAGATTTCCAGGGAAATTTTTAGTCATGTAGATGGCAATTTCCAATGAAAACAATTTAACGAGCACAAGAGTAAAGTGGGGTAGTCTGAATGAGATTATGTGATGTGACTGCACTGGAATCATAGAATCATTCATGCTGGAAAAGACCTTTAAGACCACAAAGTCCAACCATCAACCCAACTGTCCCAAGGCCACTGCTAACCCTGTCCCTAAGCTACAGATATCCACGGCTGAAACACACCCAGGGACAGAGATTCAACCCCCTCCCTGGGCAGCTTGTTCCAAGGCCTGATGACCCTTTCCAGGATTTTTCCTCATGTCCAACCTAAACTTCCCTAAACTAAGGCCATTTCCTCTTGTCCTATCATTTGTTACTTGTGGAAAGAGACCAACCTCCACCTCTCTACAATCTCCTTTCAGGTAGTTGTAGACAGCAGTAAGGTCTCCCCTCAGTCTCCTTTTCTTCAGACTAAAGTAGTTTAACCTATATCAGGAACACCTGTAGTTAGCAGTGCCCCAACAGACTATTTTAGGTCACAAGAACCATCCTTCAACCAGCTGACCATTCAGAGGGTCTGGAACTGGGGATTCAGGTGTCGATTTCAATTCCAGTCCTAAGACTCTGAAGCAAATCTCTAAGCACATCACAGCCAGAGCTCTGTAACGCAGTAGGGTTTGCTGTGTGTCAGTACCGAACAGATCCCTTCAGGATACTTGAAGTGCCTTCTTGTGGAAGGTCAGTCAGAGCTACATTATACCAAAAAACCTGCTGAAGAAATTAAGCCGAGTCACCAGTGGCATTAAGATATAGTGTCATGGTTAAATCCAGGTTGTATCTGAGGAACTGGCAAAATGAAGTCACTTTACAAGCTTCTGGCTCTCAGTCCAATATCATTTGCATTACAGACACACAAATATTGTGAAGATACTTTACTTGGCCCAGTGCAATCAGAAACCATCCCACTGATGCCAAAAAGAGCTAAAAGGTAATAAAATTGTGTGAAATGAAGGTAAAGAGCTAGAGGTACAAGGTACTTCCAGGGTGAACAGGTCTGTATAGGAGAGTTTGCTTCTGAAATAATAGAGCTGTCAGTTAATAACAGAAAGTATCAGAGTAAATAATCAGAAAATAACAATGGGGCTTCTGCTTCTATAAGTCAGGTGAATAAAACACTCAGCTCCAGTCAATGCAGTGTAAGAGTAGGCTAAGAAAAGCCAGGATAAAGTCTGCTTTGAGACTCCAAGAAGAGCAAATGTTGATTAAGTATTTTCTTTCCAATACATGGAGGAAAGAAATTCTTTAAAATAGCACATTGAGCCTCTAATCACTGGCTGCTACTCCTGCCTAGCTATTCACGTCTCAAGAGGACATTAGCAATTACATTTACCATTTGAGAGCTATACGAAGACAATAATGCTCCAGAAAAGAATTTATATTTTATGTACCACATCTCATTTTGTCTCTACGGCAAGGCTGAGCTTACAGACGCTCACTCCAGACCTGTATCAGGAGTACTTTTAGGGGACATCAGTATTGCTTATGCACATTAGTGTTCTGATACCCACATTTTTATACATATACCACATGTACACACCACTCCAACCACTCCAAAAGGCAGTTAAATGATTTACTACAAATATTAAGGCAGTAACAGCAAGAAGCGTTTTACATTATAGCATCTTCCTATCAGCATTTCTTAACTATCAGAAATGCTTTGCTATGGGGTTTAGCGGTGAGCTTGGTAGAACAGGGTTAGCAGTTGGACTTGATGATCTCAAGGGTCTTTTCAAACCTGAAAGACTCTATGATTTGCTTTGTATCATTACTAAGAGCATAAAAACAATTAAAGGTCAGTATTTCCCCAACTAGGGGACTTAAAACCACAAAGCCTTATTTTTAGAGATACTTTGGCAGATATTACAGATTTTGGTAGACTCTATACTTCGGGAACATCTGTAAAAATAGAGTTTCTGAAATATAAGTGCCTGTTGTTAGACATTCTCAGTTAAATCTATGGACAAGAGCTTCAAGTTGCCAGCAGGTCACACCACATAGTTTTCTATTGGAAATGTAACACCAAGAAAAATCAGCTTTCTTCACAACTGCCTAACATTGCTTTGAAGACAAAATGAATTGTTAATGCAGAATAGAAGGGCTTGCCTGGCACTACCTCATGAGCGCTACAGAAAACTAGATGTTATTGCAACAAAAACACCATTGACAAGGGCTTGTGTGAGTTCCCAGCCTGGCAGCTCCACAGAAAGCAGTTCCATATGCAAGATGCCCACTGCTAGCCAGAGATTTGAAATCAAAACATATTTCTGGAGAGGAACGCTCAGCAGAAGATTCAGATCCAATTAAACCGTCACAGATGCTGTCACTGCTATACAATTCCAGAGGAATTTGAAGAGCTTTTTAACCCATATTTTATCTTATGCTGTCATCCTATTGAAAACAAATTTAAGAAATATTCAAGTAATTTGCTATTAATTAATGCCTATATTTAAAAAAGCAGTCAGGACTGCAGTTAAAGTGAAGCAACCCTGACAACCCCCTTGTGAACGTAATCTCATTGCATGGGTTTGTGTCTGCTTTGAACAACGATATGATCACAACACAAAAATCACCTCTATAAACTGTGTCCCACTGTAACCCCCAACTCCACACACTGACTAAGAAAAAGACCATCAGGGCACCAGCAACAGAAACAGCTAAGTGAGGCCATTTGTCCAGCTTTCCATCAGCATTTTCTCAACCTACCTGCTCTGTCCTCAGCTGCATCAACACAGAGTTTGTTGTAATAGTGAATTAGAATTGGGAGGCAGCTCCTCTGTAAAAAGGAAAACAAGAAGCTTAGATGTTCTCTAAGCCAGCAAACACCAACCCACTTTGCCTTATGAAGCCACCAAACGCCAATCTACTTTGCCTTGTGGCTCCAACTACTACATTAATCACTACAGGACAAGCTGGGCTCTCACTTTGCTTTTCATCTCATGACAAACATGTAATTGACTCCCAACAGATTCAAAACAATGAAAGATCAAGACAGTTCCTAAAAATCAGTAGGTAGCTGGAAAAACAGCCTTGAAACTTTGCCTGAAGTCTCCCATGACTAGATCCAGGGAGGATAGCCAGGGCCAGGTGAGAGCCCAGATGACGAGAAAGGCTCATAGCAACAAGACAAGTCTAAGTTCAAGCCAGGAATATGCAGACTGGCTCACTGAGGGTAAGTAAGGCAAAATGCAGGCCAGAGACACTGCTATACAGGTCCACAATGGTAAAACCAAGGCGATAAGTCCACAGATCAGAAGCAACAAGAACCAGCAGTGAGCCACAGCTCAAAGAGCAGGAGCCTAGGACTGAGATTAAATAGGCTCCTGAGTCCAGAAAGAGTGGGAAGATGGTGGGGCAGTGGAATGGAAATCCCAGGTGAGGTTGCCTAGTACCATTAATGTCTGTCCTCAGATTCTCACAATTATAAAAAACAAGCTCCTTCAATACTTCTATTAGTCTGTCCAGGAAGGCAAATAAATAAGTCATGTCAGTAAGACTTACACTCAGCAAAACTCTTTTTCTTCACTTCAGTACTCTGAATCATAGCTTGATACACCAATTGAGCCTAAGATGAAGAATGGAAGAAAGTGAAGATATGTTGAGTAAGATCTTCTGGAGGAATATTCTTTGAAATTTTCCTAGCATGAGATTAAAAATGAGGGGGTTGAGCAGTGTGGAAATGAGTATTGATTGCTGTCCCTTGAAAGCAGCACAGACAATATGGTTCTCAGGAGTTGCAGGAGTTATTTAAGGAATAACTACAGCAGAAACCAGAGAATACAGGAAATTGGCTCAGGAACAACACGATTTTTAACACTTTATTCAGCTCAACCAGATTGAACTGTATCCAGGATAGCTCTGTGTCAGATGGAAAACTTTTCCAACAGCCGCATGCACAAGGATCAGTTTATCCCGTGTCACTTAGACAGCAAATTTTCTTCTGCACAGAGTAGGATGTCTGTCCCTTCTGCTCTGCTGCCAATGCTATGACCAGTGCAATCTCAGTTACATAAGGTTTACGGTTGGTCTCAATGATCTTAAAGTCTTTTCCAACCTAAATGCATCTATGGATTTTTAAGACATAATAAACTTGACACTGACAGGTCTGAAACCTGGATTCTTGCTTTCCAGTTACTTGCGTGACAGAAGCGGGTTCATTACCTCATCGCTTCACCCTTCGAACAGAAAAGCATAAATTAGTTTGGCACAGCACAATATCTCCTTATTCTCTGGGCAAGAGGAGACTGAATTTAGCTGCGTAGCCTCCTGTAATAAAACACACAGCGTTACATTCCCACGAGTTTCTCACTGCTGTGTCCTCTAGGCAAAGCAGTTGAGGGAAGCACATGATGACAAGGCTATCCAACACCAAGATCTCAATTATGCTCAAGCAAGAAAAAATGCCTCAAGCCTCATGTGAGGATGAGCTGTTCCTCATCACCTTGTCTGACTCTATACCTCTTCCAGAACTGTGAATTCCTAAGGCTCTTTTATCCTGCTGGCATCTCTGATAATCTTCTATCTTCCAGGTGTGACACACGGGGTGCAAAAATTAGGGGTGGCAGCAGCCGTGGAAACTGCTCAG
Organism: Phoeniculus purpureus; assembly: GCA_028565055.1. Lineage (NCBI taxonomy): Eukaryota > Metazoa > Chordata > Aves > Bucerotiformes > Phoeniculidae > Phoeniculus > Phoeniculus purpureus. Next base: position 20,822 of record JAOXOE010006454.1, read on the forward strand.
GTGCCATGAGAAGCAAACTGGGGATAGCAACCTACACAGCCTGAGGTCCCTGGTAAGTCTCACAGGCATTGAATCTAACACCCAAGTGTTTCAAAATTATGAATTTCTGTTCTGTCTGGGATTTTTCTGCCCATTTACTCTTCTGAAGCCCTAAACAGGTCATCTATCCACTGTTAAGAAATGCTTCCTTCTTCAGTTTAGTATGAAGGTGTCTCCTCACTCCTACTTCAGTCGTGAGTTTATATTCTACATCTGTCATCTGCCAGAGTAAAAACCTGGACTATTTGTGAAGAGATACAGTGCAACAGTGGTTCAGAATTCTCTGTTCTCAGTTGTGCAATGTGCCCTCAAGCAGAATACTTCCCCGGGCCCATCAGAACCTCCTCAGAGAGCCAAGATCTCTGCCTACATTCTAAAAGGAACCAGAAGTCTGTAAGAAGGTCCAAATGGAGAGGGTCCAGAGGAGGCTGCAGGGATGATCAGAGGATAGGAGAACCTTCTCCAGTGAGGACAGGCTGAGGGAGTTGGGGTTGTTCTGCCTGGGGAAGACAAGGCTCCAGGGAGACCTTATTGTGCCTGTCCACTCTGTGAAGCGAGCTACCAAAAAGTTGGAGAGGGATTTTTTTTACAAAGGGCTGTAATGATAATATAGAATCATAGAATCAATCAGGTTCTAGCTAAATGCCGGAAAGAATTAGGAAGAAATTCCTCACTAGGAAGGTAGTGGGAACAAGCTGCCCAGGGAGGTTGTGGCTGCTCCATCCCTGGAAGTGTTCAAGGCCAGGTTGGATGGGGCTATGGGCAACCTGGTCTGGTGACAGGTGAACTGCCCATGGTAGGGGGTTGGAACTGGGTGATCTCTGTGATCCCTAAACCATTCTATGAGTCTCTGATTTCTAGAGAGACCAAAGACTTTATTACTCATTGCAAAGTTTAGTGAACATGTATACAGTCACTGTATATCATTAGAGAGGAAGGAAAAAAGTTTGACTGTATCATTTCTGTGCCAGGGTTAGAGGCAGAAAGGGCCTCAAGCAGATAACTTCTTTCCATTGGATGTTTTAACTATGATTCACGGAACACTGCTGCTGCCAGGCACATATTTCAATTGAAATGGAAAACAATTCAGCATGAGAATGGCCCCTTCAGTTTACATGTGCTTAAGTGACTTCTCTTCATAGTAGTTTTAAAATGATCTCTGCCTTTTGTTTGGGGGGAGCCAGCTTCTTTAACATCTAAATTGAGCATGTACTATATGGAGATATATTTGTACTTCCCAGTAACCAGTGAAATCATGGATTTTTTACATTAATTCTGAATGACAGAAGAGCATGCAAAGATGTTTTAAGCAATCAAATCCATTAGATAAAGGAGCTGTTTTCCCACAATATGCAAACATTTAAATAACTGACATTTTTCTGTCAGCTCAGATTGGTTCCTCTACCCTTCTTCATTCAAAGATTCATTTATTTAGGAATTTTATTTATGGTCCTATAAGTATTTATGGTACTGGGAGCTCAGATGAGTGTGTATATATTTGTCTACTTAGCTGTGCTAAACAGCACTCAACATTGTTTTCAAAGACCAGTGTCCAAATTAAATTCTGCAGAGAGTTAAGATAAAAACATACCTGTGACAGAGTAGTGATGTCAATGGAGGAAATGTAGAGGAAAAACTTTCTGCAGAAATCTGGATAGTGAAAAAGGTAAAGTAACTGCACCTACCCCAAACAGGTAACTGGAGGCAAGCAAAAACCATGCAAACGACCACCCAGAAAATTTGTTTGTTCTTCTTTGTTTGTTCCAAGGTTTCCTAAAAACATGAGTTCCTGGAACAGTCTAAATAACAAACCCCCTTGTGCAAAGCTCTTCTGGCACCCTGGTCCAGATCGGCTTCTGCTCTCTCCACTAACACTGCACTGACATTCTTTTAGCCTCTCGCTGTGCTAAACACATGAATTACATTTATGAAAGCAAACCTCCTCAACATCATCCTGAGTCCCCATTCACACACTGCCATCCCACTGGCCCTCTTAGTCCTTGTCTTAGCCACTCACAGCTTAGTGTCTCTATCTCCCAAAGGAAAGGGACTGAGGAAAGATGGAACCCCAAATCCCTGCAGGTAACCTAAGCAGTCAGAGCTTCTGAGTGTTAGGGTATTTATTTCTCTGTAATAGCGATAGAACTATGGAAGGAACAGTCTGTTGTCCCAAACCGTGTCTAAAATGTAACAAACAACGACGATGTGCTTTTTTATTGCATGCTTTATGCAACCCTCATCTTTGTGAGCATTCTCAAAACATCACCATCAGAACTCAGTTTTACCAGAATTCAGTTGGTTTCTCTGAGACAGAACCTAGCGGATGTAAAGGGATAGTGTTCTATGATCCCAATAACTCCCATACTGTGATCTTTGTCCAGAAACAGATCAGGGATACGTGGTCTAGATGCCATAGATTCATCAGCTGGGCTTAAAAAATCTTTCCAGTTTTAAGTATGCAGCATCTTGTAGACAACAGGCAAAATTAAATCTGTCCAAAGAAGCTGAAATAAGTTTGCCCACAGATGCCCTTTGATACTGGTGCTTATATGTAAGTGATCTCAGTCACATGGCAGTGTAGGCTTTTTCCATACAATACGATACTCACAGGATGCCACAAAGACTTAAGTGTATGCTGGTTTCAAAGTAAAACACCACAAACTCCCAGCAGGAATGAAAAGGTCAGTTCTGCTTTCAATAGCATCAGTGATAAGCTGCAATAGTCACAGTGTGTTCACTATAGATTGAAAAATAAGGTAATGATGTACTGAACGTCACCCCAGGAACCTCTGTACCATAATTTCTTATGGTTTCTGAAAGTTGCCTTCAGATCCCATCTACAGTCTGCCCAGAAACCAAGAAAGCTATCAGTGATTCATTCCCACTTCCACGAACTGACCCACATGCTGTTTCTAGGTAATGAATATACGAAAATAAAGAATAACCCATTAAAAAGAAGAGAAGCTAAGAGCACTGTGACCCCCACACAATGGCTGAATTAGGATTGTGTATTCCAGAAAGGCATGATAATGAATTTAAAAGCATAAAAGGATGCTGCAGGGCTCCATGCAGGCAGGTACATGCAGTGCTGTAAAACTATAGCAAAGAAGGTATAAGTGGGGCATTAGAGACAACTGTCTCAGAAAGCATTCTTGAAAACAAGTTCTAAAACATCTTGAGATCTGCTTCTCTGAGCTTCTGACTTGCAGTCAATGTATTGTCCTTTACATGAAGGACTATCACGGCAAGTGTCTACAAAAAAGCATCACCTCTCCCTTGGGATCATGCTTTATGTTGAGCAGTAACAGTATCTTATCAAAATCTTATCAACCAAGCGAGAGCGACTTTCAGAACTTTCAGCCACAGAAATCTCACAGGAGCGTCTATAAATTTTCTGTTCTTTATAGACATTATGAACCTTAGTTGCAGGATGCAAAGAATACAAACCAGTCCCCTATCATCACCTTCCACATCAGTTGCATTTGCTAAATATGAGGTAACCATGCTGGACATTCTTAGAAAGAAATCAGGTCTTGGTACTTTTGGCATGAGGCACATTCCCAGCACCGTGTCATGGTACAGAAGTAGCTAATCCTTGAGATAAAAATAAGTGTTCCCCTGACAGCTTTTGAAGGTAGACTGTAACCCGTGACATACCATGCAGAGATGGAGCTGGAAACGCAGACAAGCAGTTCTTACCTTCCTATGGGCAAATGTGGTTAAGGAAATAGGGAAGGTGTCTCATTGGACCAATGTCTACACCAGTATAAGATACCTGCAATGGAATAGACAGTACAGCCAACATTCATCTATGAAGGCTTCTTGGTTTGGTTCTGCATCCTGCTTTTTCTACTTTCACTGAAGCAGATGCTGATTTGGAACCCACAGAAAAGAACCAGGAGCTAGGCGAGAGAAACATAAAAAGAGACAACTCGATATAGCAGGTGGGGAAGACTTTAGAAGAAATACTGTCCTACAAATGTTTCACTTGCCAGGGCTACTTTCAGCAGGGAAAAGAAAGAAAATGTCTCAGGCTGAGATATTAACCTTTCAAGAGAGGTCAAGGGCAACAGAAAGGGCTTCTTCAAATACATTGCAGGTAAAACTAA
>JAOXOE010006474.1:0-24967 GCA_028565055.1 Phoeniculus purpureus
TGGGCTCTCTCCAGCAGTTCTGTGTCCTTCTGGAACTGAGGGGCCCAGAACTGGACACAATATTCCAGATGTGGTCTTACCATGGCAGAGTAGAGGTGAAGGAGAGCCTCTCTGCATCAGCTAAACATCCCCCTTCTGATCCACCCCACGATGCCGTTGGCCTTCTTGGCCACAGGGGCACATTGCTGGCTCACGGTCATCCTATTAAAGTCAAATTGTGTTTTGTATTTTAAGCAAAGGAGCAGTTAAAATTCTCACTACTATATTCAGTATTTCAGTGCTAATTATTATTATTTCTATTTAGCCCTTTGTATTAACATGATGGTTTGGTCTTCTGCAGGGTTCTGTTCTGGAACACTGAAGATGCACCTTCTATCGAGGAAACCAGACCTTATTTCTCGTGTGTTCTACGTCAGACGCTGATGAGCATTCTACTCAGCAAACAGCGCCTACGCATGTGAGCTGTGAGGATGAACACATTTCCTTCAGTCTCCTTTAGAAGCCTCCAAGGTGACTTCAAGTGGTGTCCAAATACCCGATCATTAACAAAAATACTGTCCAGCAACAAAAGACTTCTTAGAACAAGTCAAGTCATCCCAAAACGAGCCACACAGCCTCGGCAACCAAGACATTGTTCTGGACCTGAACAAGAAGCAGTATCCTGTAGGCCAAGGGTAAGAAATCAGGGTGAGGACTGCAGCTTCTTTGTTAGTAGTGACAGAGCCACATTATCAGCATTTGACATGATTAAAAACCACTGGGGCTTCAGTCACAGACTTTCTACAGGGTAGGTATGTACGCTCTGAAGTAAAATGCTTAACACAGAGCAGAAGGCATCACATCACACGAGGCTTTCAAGAACAGGTTGACCCATTTTGACAGACATTTGAGTGGGGATAACTGATCCTGCTGTGAGGCAGAGCTGTGACTAAGTGACCTCTGCAGTCCTTTCCAGCCTGATTTTGGGGAACTCTGTAGTTGGTAGGGCAGCAAAGGTAAAGGTGAATCTTCTGATAAAAGCAAGGTTTTCTCACACACTTCTGCTGAAGGGCAGAGGACTGCTGGGGGGACCCTCACAAACAGTTTAACAGGGATTCACAGGGTTTGAACCTGCTAAGTTTCTGTCCAAACCAGAAGTGTCTTACAGCAAACTTACTAGTGCCTGGCTTTTAGAAAAAGGTGTTGTAAGTTCATATTCAGAGGAGCTTTAAGAGATTCCAAAGCCATGAACTAAATAACAGGAGATGAGTAAACTTATTACAGAGCAGCAGTAACAGTGTCAGTTCAACCACAAGTTCCTTTCAATCTAATTAAAAAATACATAACAAACTATGAATTTAGGGCTGTAACTCATTTGAAATCTGAAGTGATAATTTATTCACTGTCTTGAATTTATGAGCTCATAGCAATGCGAAATCTGATGCTTCTTAAATCAGAATCTCCTGAGTGACATGAAAGGCTCTCTATCACACGGTACTGTACAAGTAAATAACAGTTTGTGCTTTCTTACAGGTCAGAAACTTACCCCTTTAAGGAACTGGAGCAATAAAAATATTGAGTTGCTGTCATTTTATACTGTCCAGAATAAATGACTGAATTACAGGTTGAACAGGCGTTAGAAGGACCAAAACAGGATTTGAGGAACTGCTAGTTTCCAGAATTCCATTTTTTAAATTCAAACATGCAGATTTGAAAGGGTTTTAGGGGATTGCGTGGGACTTTTTGTTTTTGTTTAAAACAAATACAACAAAAGAGGACAAGTTTTGCTGGATCTAGTGTCAGTATCGTGCCATGAGAGAAACATTTTTTTCCATTAGGTTGATGTGCCCTGCAAAACTTTCAAAAGTCAGACAGACAACCTGATCAGGCCACTGCAGAAGAGATCAAGATCTTTGTTGGTCCCTTAGGGAAGGGTAATGAGATGTTGATTGACATGCTCTTCCCCACACCATAGAATCACAGAATCATTAGAGTTGCAAGAGATCTTCAAGTCCAATTGCCAACCCAATGCCACCTTGCCCACTAAACCATGTCTCCTAGTGCAACCTCTCTTAAAGGATCAGATCTTCTCTGTTTTCTTCCACTGTGATTCCACTCACCCTGAAAAATAGAGCAAGTGATCTGGGAAATGTATTGGAAATACAATACAAGCCTAGAAAGGAGACCAGGGAGCAGTGAAGAGGAACCTGAAAAGCAAGATCAACTGCTGGGCAGGATGACAGGTATGGCAAAGACTACCTCCCATAACGTGGACCAAAACCGTATTCAACTGTGTAATGGCAGACACCATCTGTTGCTACATGCACAGGACAGATGGAGAGTGAATCAAGTACCAGAGTCTATCCAGCAGCAGCACCATAGCAGTGGCTCTGGCAAATTGTTTACTCAAACATTTTCCAGTTCATCTCAAACTGATTTGAAAAAGTATTTTCCAGCAAGTCTTTGAGATCTGACTGTTTTAAACCCTAAGGTCAATAAAACCATTTTCTCAAAACCTCAGGACAGTGAGTCAGGTCACATGCTCACAACCAGCTCCCTCAGAAGCCAAAACCCCACCAATTCTGGTGCCTTAAGCCAGTTTATTAAGACAAGTAGGGTAAAACCAGGCCTAAGGTTGTATTTGCCCAGCTAAGAGCAAACAGACCCATGTTTGTCTGTCCAGTGCTCAGAGTTGACTAGTGACCAGTGTAGAAGAATCTGTGTGGCTGCAATGCTTGCCCTCTGCCTTCCCTTGTATTTACAGGGTACATCATTAACAGCTTCTAAACCAGGTTCACCGGCTATGGTGTCTCTATCAGCTATGGTGTCTATATTCTGTTAATGCAAAGCACAAGAATCAAGTTTCCTTGATGAGGAAAGGCTGCAGGAGCTGGGTCTCTTTAGCTTGGAGAAGAGGACACTGAGGAGAGATCTCATTAATGACTATAAATATGTGAAGGGTGGGGGACAGGAGGATGGAGCCAGATTCTTCTCAGTGTCATCAAATGATAGGATGCAATGGGTGTAAGCTGGAACACAGGAGATTCCACATGAATATAAGAAGGAACTTGATGGCAAGGGTGATGGAGCAGTGGAAGGGGCTGCCCAGGGAGGTTGTGGAGTCTCCAGCTCTGGAGACATTTAAAACCTGCCTGGATGTGTTCCTGTGCTGTGGTTGTGGGATTGGACTAGGTGAACTTTCGAGGTCCCTTCCAATCCCTAATGTTCTGTGAGTCTGTGAAAATGCTTGAGAGAATATATAAAATAATATGCATCAAGACATACATGGATTTTAGAGGTTCATGACATTACTGTTCTGAATCTTCTCCTTACTCACTCTAACTATTTCGTGCATGTTTTTCACTTTCATATCTTTTCTACTGCCATTTAAGATTTTTGTTTTGTTTTGTTTTCAGTTACATCCCATGAAAACATCAGAGAAGGCAACTGTTTGCAGAATTCATTCAAGGAGAGCAAACACAAAGGAAATTTTTAAAGCTTGGAGTGGATTTATTCTGCAAAGGCCGAATTTGAAAAGAAGTTAAGGTTTAACCAACTGAGAACAAGGGTAAAGAGCTGCAGACCTCATGGAAGTCTTCTGACAGGTTAATCAGTAGGTTATATCATTAACCAAGAAAATAAAGTCCTCTACATTAATGCAACTGATGATTCATTTTGAAGTAACTAAAAGTCAGAACACTTGCACTCATAAATTACAATTAGTTGATTTTGTCCCTCCAGGTTCAAAGTTTAATACAGTTCAGCCATAAAGTAGGTTTTTTCTCTACTGAAATAAGGCTCTGAGCCTGGAATTACGATTGCTTTATGTCTACTCTGTCTTCCCTCCAAAAGCAAATTAAAGACAAGTTAAAATAATTTGTCTCTTTGCACTGGGGGGGAGCTGGGAGTAGTGGCTGACACACCAGAGGGCTGTGCTGCCATCTAGTGTGACCTGGACAGGCTGGAGAGTTGGGCAAGGCAGAACCTAATGAGGTGCAACAAGGGCAAATGTAAGGTCCTACACTTGGGGAGAAACAACTCTGTGCACCAGTATGCGTTAAGGGTAGACCTGCTGGATAGTAGCCCTTGAGGAGAAGGATTTTGGAGTTCTAGTAGACAACAAGTTAACCATCAACCAGCACTGTGCCCTTGTCATCAAGAGTGCAAATAGTCTCCTGATGTGCATTAAGTAGACTGTGTAGATCAAAATACTTCACCTTCCCCCTCTATTCTGCCCTAGTGAGGCCACATCTGGACCACTGTACATAGTTCTGGGCTCTCCAGCTCAAGAGAGACAGGGATCTACTGGAGAGGGTTCAGTGCGCAACAAAGATGGTTGGGGAACTGAAGCACTTCTCTTACAAGGAAAGGTTGAGGGAGCTGAGACTATTCAGCCTAGAGAATACTGAGAAGATACCTTATCCATGTCTGTAAAGGTGGAAGTAAGGAAGATGAAGCCAGACTCTTGTCTGTGGTGCCCAGTGACAGGACAAAGGGCAACAAGCACAAGCTGGAACACTAAAAGTTTAATTTAAATATGAGGAAAAGCTTCTTTACTCTGCAGAAGCTAAAGCACTTGAACAGGCTGCCCAGAGAGGCTGTGGTACATAAAATACCTGAAGGCTTGAGTTGCCCCAGGTAGATCATCCAGAGATCCAGAGACTATAAAGCAACACTGCTGTCTTTAACTATCTGAAGGGAACACAGAGATTCTACTCACAGCTCCATGCTATGATGAGAGGTAAGAGACTAAAGTTGCAAGAAGAGAAATTCCAATTAGACATTAGGAAAGAAGTTGTACAATGCAGGTAATCAAATGTTGTAACAAGTTACCCAAAGAGACCAGAAGTGCTTATCCTTGGCGATATTAAAAAATCAATTGCACAATTCCTGAGCAAGCTGATGTAAGTTGGTCCTGCAACAGCCTGGACCAGATGACTTCCACACGTCCCAACTCAAGATTGTACTGATTCTGAAACATTTGCCCAATGCTCATTTCATAGACCAGTTGGTGTTGGGGAGGGAAATAAGGCAGCCCTTGATTTAATCTGAAGTAGCATGCAGGACCTCGTTAAAAAATCTTACTGCCATTTCAAGAGCCTCTTGAAAATTCAACATCTTTGTCAAAGCAACAAGAGCAAACTACTCCATTGGAGCTGTGCTCAGCTTCAAAAGCAGATCATAAATTAAAAGTGAATGAGGATGCCAAGGAGGAGGAAAGTTGTCACTAAAAATTATCAGATCCTTACAGGTAGCATACAGCAGAAGTAAAGACACCACGTGGACATGTCAGCTAGTAAGAAATGCTTGAAACAGCAAAATAGGCAGAAGTGGGAGAGTCTACGGGAAACAAGACAGCAACTTTCACAAAGTCGACGAGGTACCCAAATGAACATGGACAGCAGTAGTTTTATTTGTCAAAATGAGAGGAAGCAAAGGAGATGCCACCCTCCTTGCACATTACAGGATAATAATTAAACATATTTTTTTCCCTCCTGTTTCAAAATCCATGGAGAAGAAGAATGCATAGGGCTAAGAGATTATCATAGTACAGAAGGATTGCGCGGAAAAAACACACATGAACAGTGATTTCCTTGCAGCTGTTCCTGCTTTTCCTTCTAATCCTTGCAAAATATATATACAACTACTCACTTGAAACAAAACTGACTGTACATTATTTTGCTACCAAAGTGGAGAAGGATGATGCAACTTGTAAGGGAACTTCATGGAAGATCCCTTGCTGAGCCTGTAAGCCTTACACACCTCTATCAAGCAAGTTAAGAGGAAAGGCACCACTGAATGAGTATTACATAACTTGGTGAGAATCAAAGCAGAAGGAAGTCCTGACTCACAGACCTAGTAGACTTCTCTAAAGGAAGCAGCAATCACAGACACAGGAGTCATGCAGCTGATGCAGTTGGCATGAACACTCAGAAGTCTTGCAACAAAAAACAATAAAAGCTTTCAAGGAAGTTAAGTGGTCACATGTGAGATAAAAGAATGTTTTATAGTAACTGGTAAAGAGGTACTAAGCAGATGGTAGGAAGAACAGTCAGTTCTTACTCAGTGGAAGATGCTGACCACTGCTGTTTCACAGATATCTGTGCCCTTTGTGATACCCATTCATAAGTGACCTGACAGTTAGCTCATAAAGTTAAGCTGGTCATCATCATTACAAACACAAACATTTGCAGAAGGTGCAACTGAGTGCCTAGACAACAGTGGAGGTGAAAAGAGTAACATGAACCGGTGAGCTCTGTGCTCATTACTAATGAAGGGGTGAGTTATTTGGGTAACAGTACAGGCTTTCGCGTCTGGAGAAGCGAACACAAAATACCGTACCATTGTAAAAATCTAGAATGTATTCACACCTTGACTCCTGCCACCCTCACCGACTTGAGAGGAAGAAAAGGTCTGGATATCTGCCTGCTTTTAGTGCAAGTTATTACTAGGGATGCTCTGCACCTAAGCAGCCTGTGGGACTTACATCCTGGAGCAGTACATATTATAAACTCTTGGGTGTACCATGCATACATGTACTGGTACAATCCTGGAATAATACTGGGGGACCACACAGGGTAGAAGAGGCCAAGTCCTTTGTACTATATCCCAAAAGTGGTCCCAAATTCACCTGTTCCCTGAACTACACCCATGTGAGTGAGCACACTAAGAGTTAAGTAGCCACAGGCTGTCAAGTCCAGTAACTCAGCTTGCTCCCCATCCCAATTTTACTGAGCAGTACAGGCTCCAGCACTACATACAAAGTCTCTAACAATCTGTGAGACAGTTGCTTTTGGATACAGTCCTCCCCGCCAGCCAGAGAAGTCACCTCTGCCTTGGTACTAGAATGTGTGGTACTCTCTAAAAGAGAAACTTGCCTCAAGAATCTCATGCCCAACTTCCACTCACATTCCTCTTTCTAACAGGCAGTCTTTGTTACATACGGAAGTCAGCAACTGCCTCTCATCTTAACTGCTGGTCTCTTCCAGGACATAACCCAGAAACAGCTTGCAAGGACTCTCAAGTAGGAAATCCTGAAAAGAGCCACAATCTCCCACGTCAGGGTCCTAGGCTAGAAAGAATTTTAATAACCACAACTATCCTTATGGGGTCAGGATACTGACCTCCCCACTGCCCACCTAGCGCATAGCAGAGCTCTTGATCGTTTTCTTAACGGTTTGCTGGGAGTTGTCACATCTTTGCTTACCTGAATGAACGTAGCACCCTCTACTGCTGCCTTCAGGTCCGTACAGGTGCTAATGAGAGCCAACTGCTGCTCTGCACTCAGAGGTCCTTTCAGGAATCCAGACTCCTCCAGCTCTTTCATTTGTTTGCTGACAAGAGCAACAAAGGTAGTTAAGTACTTTAACACCATCCAGCCACCGTTAATTTTTTTGATAGCTCTTTAAGAAGCTAGTAGATTTACACTATTTAATCACCACATTTAATTATACTCAGAAATATACACGTTCATTTCAATCTCATTTTCTCTTTGCACCCCCATCTCCTGCACATTTTCCTTCTTCTCTTCAAGCAGACACTGCTCCAGTACCCACCCCGGCTACAAGTCTGTTACCACCTCAAATCCCTTTGCACTGGTGCAGAAACAGCAAGAGTTTTTCAACTCAAATGTAATGGAGAGAGAGATATCTTTAAAATAGACTTCATCTAGTTTTATGAACAAAAGATCTCTTGTTATGAAGCCTTGATGTAGGAGTGATGACCACACAGAAATAAATCCATTCCCTAGAGCCAGGAGTCCTTCCTAAAAGTCCCAAACCACTATACAGGTGACGACTGAGAGCATGTGCCAAAAATTCAAGTGGTTACTAGACTGAGAGGCCAGAGCATGAAATGAATGTTGAAGTACATACCACTGCTGGGGAAGGACAGGCCACCTTCTCAGAGATGATCTCAACAGTCTGAAACCCTTCAAAGCCCAGAGCAAGCAATATACTATCAAGACTGCTACAAGTCACTTAGAGGAGCAATTTCCACAGAAATTAAGTGGGATTACAGTAACTGATCATGATCAACCTAAAGATTGTTGATGTAGTTGTTGTCCTGGTTAAATCCATTTGCTGCCTCGAGCCAGAACTCCTCTGAGCCTCTGGTTATTATTCAGCAAAAACTGCTCATCCCGAAGACAGGAGGAAATTGAGCTAGTGATTAGTCGCAGGAAAAAGAAATACTTTCTTCTCCCTACCAACCTGGTTGTGGAGCTTCTGGCTTCTTTTTTGCACGTCTTTTTGCATCATAGAATTGCTTAGGATGGAAAGGACCTTTAAGATCATCAAGTCCAGCTGTTAACTCAGGACTGCGAAGTCCAACACTGAACCATGTCCCTAGGCACCACTTCTGCGTATCTTTTAAACATCTCCAAGGACAGTGACTACCACTGTCCTGGGCAGCCTCTTCCAATAGTTGACAATCATTTTAGTGCAGAAATGTTTCCTAACCTTCGGTTATTGGAAGGCAACTATATGGTCCCCTGGAGTCTTCTCTAGGTTGAACAAGCCCAGCTTACTCAGCTGTTCTCACAGCAAAGGTGCTCCAGCCTTTGGATCATCTTTGTGGCCTTCTCTGGACTCGCTCCAGCAGTTCTATGTCCTTCTTATGCTGGGGATCTACAGCAGCCAGAGACAGACACATTCCTTAGTCCTTAAGAAGCAGGACAGGCTCCCAGTCACAGGATCAGGATAACCTCAGCCCCAGACTGCTTCTCCAGTCCAGTTCCATCATTTACACCCTGAAGCAGCATTTCCTCCTCTGCTGCTGCCAATCCTAAACACACTAAACAGGAAACAACTGGACTCCAGCTCTCAGCTGCTTTACAAAGTCTTAGGAGGTGCCCTCTATTTTTCAAGCAGCATTTTAAGTTAATTGAAATGGGATGTAGACCACACTGTCTCTTTTTCGCTCTACTCCTTTCAGATGCCCTGCTGAGCAGTGTGTGGTAACGCATTTGCACTTGGTCAAATGATCCTTTTATTTAGAGCCCTTTCCTGTCAACTGGTGTTGAGTCCATAGATCAAAGAAAAATATTACGCTTCCTCCTCCAGATCTTCCTAAACAAAATGTGTGGGGTTCATCTCACCTACCCTGTCAGCATGTCTGAGACCATGATCTTCAGCTCTAATTTAGAGAAGGGAGAAATAAGTGTGTCAGGTGCATTTGTCTGATCTTTTTAGGTATCAAAGAACACAATCCATCTTATCTCATAATGGAAGCACCTATATCTCCCCCTGCAAGAGAAATGAACTCCAGATAATGCTTCTGTACTGCAAGTTCTAACATTCCCTCTTCATTTTCGTCAGAGATGATAATGGATGATGATTTTTGGGTTTTCCAGGCACAGCATGCCTGGGTGAACAGCTAGGCACTGCATTCTGTTTATACTGGACAAGAGCTTTCAAAAGGATCAATTAATTCTTAGCCAAGAGCCACATACTTTTTAGACACTGGCCAGGTCTGTCCTGCAGTCTCTTGCACTTGGCACTAAAATCCATATTTCTACTAGTCTATGCAGTCCAGAGACTTTTTGCCTCTTTTGGTAAATATAGATTTAGGCTCAAAACCTGAGGACTTTCTACACAAACCTAAACTACAGAGAAATTCCTTTTAGTAAGTTTTGTTTAAGAGCAAGGAAGGAAAAAAAAATATATTAAACTTGCTCAAACTTTCCCTCAGGCAAAGACACAGAAACCAGCAGGAAACCCATCAAGTGTCTGGAGAAGTTCCCTGTTTGGTTTCTTAACAACACAGCAAATGGATGGCTGGCAAGTGCAGCCTTCTGCTTCTTGAGCAATCTGCATGGCAAGGGGTAGGAAACAGGAAGGTCTGGCTCTGCTTTCCCAAGTCTTTTGACTTGCTAGGCAAAAGCTCCATCCAAGCCGTAAGATTTCTGGCACACTACAGGTGCCAGTGCTTCATCTGTAAAGAAACAGGTGCATCTAAGCTGGAGTATTGGAAACTCCTAGTTCCTTCACACCTTGTAAGGTAAGATAAGGAACCAATAATTGATAAGAAACCATGGACTGGAAATACAGCTAAAGTTGTTCCAGTTTAAATGTGGATTTGCAATGAAATTAGACAAAAACAGAACAACCTGGAAACTGTGATGATGCACAACAAAAACAACGTTTGTTATCTGATTGTGCTTTGAGCACTATTTTGTTACTACTCATTTCATCACCCACACAAAAGCATCCCCCATACAGGTTCATACTAAAGGTTTACCTCAAATCGCAGACTGGTTTAGGTTGGAAAGGACCTCAAAGACCATGCAGTTCCAACCTCCCTGTTATGGGCAGGGATACTTCTTACTAGACCAGGTTTCCAACCTGGCCTTGAACACTTTTAGGGATGGAGCATCCACAATGTCCCTGGGCAACCTGTTCCAGTGCCTCACCACTCTCACAGTGAGGAATTTCTTCCTAAGATCTGATCTGAATCAGAAACCTTGAAACCATTCCGCCTTGTCCTATCACTAGAGTCTCTCATAAAAAGTCCCTCTCCAGCTTTCCTGTGGCCCCCTTCAGGTACTGGAAGGCTGCTATAAGGTCCCCCCAGAGCCTTCTCTTCTCCAGGCTGTTCAGGCCCAATGCAAGACCTTAACCTTCGCTCATAGGCTGTATATTCCCTTAAAAAGAAAAAAGCAAAATCTGAGGATACAAGAAGAGAATTATTTCCTTCTTTGAAGAAGGGGTGGAAGTTCTTAACTGTCTGTACAATATCACATTTGTCTCATTCTCCTGTGTCCTCCAAAATGCCAGTCCATGACTGGTAACTGAGAGATTCAAAAAGTCTAGAGACAGACTAAAAGCTTTTCATTTTCTTCCAGGAGCTCTTACAGCAGTTTGCAGCATCTGTCACCACTTCCATACTTTTCCTTCTCTGCCAGTGACAGCCATCCTGTCACTTCTGCTTTTCTGTCAGAATCTATCACACACTATGCCGTGCACTGAGAAGATAATTTTCTTAATTAACTTGAAAAAACACAATTGTCTTCCTCTAGAACTTGAGACTGACTTATTGTTTTTTCTATCTAAACAATAACCCTCCTATTAAATCATCAGTCTTCATGCAGAAAGGGACTATGAAGTTTCTTGACATTTTGTCCCTCCCTCACACAATGTCTCTGCTTTGAGCCCACTCAGTAGGGTATTTATTGACAGCTTGGTTCTTTTGTTCCAGAAATTAATTCTGTGTCTTCCAAACATTAAAACCTCTTGCTACAGCCGTGGGGTATTAGATTGTCACAGAGGAGTGGGCACAGGAAGGGTAAACAGCTTCTCATACACCGTTTACCACACATTGAGGCACAGACCAGCCTGGTCTGCAAACACAGCAGTGCACCACTGACCTCTGCTGGGCAACAGTTTCTTCAAAGCAGCCCAGACTTCAGCGTGATCCTCCTCGATCTCAGAATCACAGAGTATCTTTGATCTTTCAAACCATCAAGTCCAACCTTTGCCCCAACGCTGCCAGGTCACCAGTAAATCATTTCCCTTTTGCAATGTCAAAGCTAAGATTTTGGACTGAAAGTAAAATACAGGAAAATTACAAGAGGAAAAGAAAAGAATGTGTCTACACTGGCATTACACAAACTGGGTGATGCAATGAGTGAAGGACGAGTGTTGGGGAGCAGAACCCCAAGCACTGCTCAATTGATGAGCAGGGATGTTCTGGCCCTTGTGGGTCGCAAGCCTTGGGAACAGAGTGCAAACATCTAGGTGAAAAATACTGAAGATAGTTGTGTCTGCAGAAAAGTATAAAAACAAGGGTAAAGAACAAGGAATTTATAAACCGGAGTTCCAGGTGCTCTGCCTGATGGTCTTAACTTGCTGATAAGGTGTTACTAACCAATTAGCTGTTTTGAATAGCCACTTGCACACTGCATGCACAGCTTAGGACCAATCTGCTTTGAACACACAGCCTCTTTTGCTGTAAAGAGGTATTGTGGTTTGAATTTGAGAGGGTTCCCTGGCCTGAAGGATTGGGGAGTTGCTATGGCAACTTGTGATGAGCAGCTCAGACTTCCAAGTTGATTTTGTGACTCAGCAAAAACCAGCACAACTAGTTTGGAGTTTCCTGCTTCTTCTTACTTGTTGTCTGTTCTTTGTTTGGGGAGGCACACTGGGCTAGACATGCAATCACCTCACCCTTGGAATGGCATTGGAGTTTGAGAAAAGGTACCTCAGAGATGAATGGATGAACAGTTTCACCTGCAGTCCACTGTTTGTTGAAATGGAATTTTCTCCCCCTGGCAGCCCACAGGAAACAGCATGATGGAAATGGAAGACTGACTTGGAGGCACACGAATCAGATAACCGTCCCTTAAAGGACCTGTTTGTTCTAAGGACAGGAAAGCCAGATTGGGCTACGGTCATCAACTTCCCATAAAGTAAAGAACTGCAGGAGGTTTATTCCCCCTGAAGGGATACACAGGTAGCAGTTCAGTCCAGTTATAAACAAACATGTGATTAATCTCTGTATGGCTTTGTGTTGAGGTTTCTATGTTGCGTGAGTTAAGTTCTTTTTCCCCAAACTGAGCCAGCCTTTATTTTTGCCTGTTACAAGTGGTATTGAACCCCTGCTTTTGTTTCAGCCCATTAACACCTTAACTAAACTACTTGATTAATCTCATCTTGGACCTGACCAACCGATGACATTAATGGCAATCCAGGCGAGAAGTGAAATAAACCCTTGCTGTCAAGGGTTTTGGGGAACATGCACTGAAGCGTTCCTGCACTGTATGTTTTAGAATAACTTTCAGGAATGAGGTACTACTTGTTTTGCTGATTCTCATTATTTGCAAGTTTAGCAATCTTGCATTTGAACCAGAATCACATGGACTCAGAAGACAGCATACAAAAAGTCACATTTTTCCACAGCAGGTTACTAGAAGGTGGTTTCAGTAGGTCAGGCGTGGCATGAAGCTGTTCATTACTCTGTTTCTTTAGCAGAAGAAAAGGTTGTTCCATTAGAGCACACACTGGTTAATAAGGACACTGATACACCCAGTTCAATCCAACATGTGGTCATTTTGTGTTTGGGACACTGACTGCCATGTGTCAGGGATGTAAATCCATCACACCATGTTAGACTGTGTTTAACACTCTCCTTTCCTTTCTGAATCCCATCTACCTATATTGTGACAACGTTATATCTATTTCTGCTTGTTTCAGTAGATCCAAATCTACAATCTTACTTTTTACCCATAAACAAGTGTTTTGAATAAATGTTGTTTACTGCTCAAATCCCAATTTTCTTTTGTTTAAAAATTGAAAACTAGAGTCCTCTACACACTCCAGCTTCTCCTTCAGTACCTCCATACTCTAAAGGTTCACGGATTGCAGACTTCAGTGGAAAAAGTATTTTTCATACTAAAACAACAAAAAAACCCCCCGAACCCTGGAAGGTTTCCTACTAGCTATTTTGAGAGAAAAATGAAAGCAAATCTCAGCAAGCCCAGAGAGGCAGCCACCAAGTGGCTTTGCAATTGTTGCCTCCTGTTACCTATTCAAGCTCCAGCTCTTACACAACTATTGTATAAATACGTCAAAAGTGTTTTACTACATGTAGTGCACTATGAAATGAACGCAGGAAGTTCACATTTTGATAAATACAATCATTAAAACATTAGTTGAAGAAACAGCATGGCTTATATTCTTGTCACAAAAAGTATGTTGTCTTGAAGCTGGCAGGTTTCTTAACTAGGATGTTACAACAGCCAAGATACACAAGTTAATTTTAAATTGAGTTAAGACGACTTTAAGCGAAGGCAAAACCTACCTTGAACTCCTACGGGACGGCACATACAAATAACACTCTACCCTATTACAAATGACCTTTTATGTTTTACTCTTCCAAAGTTTTCAGCTTGTAGGAGTAAAGTCCTCATTTTGCTACTTAAGAAACAAAAAAGAACTGAGAGGTGAGTGCTGTCTTTAGTGACACATCCTGCAAAAGTGCCATCTCCATGATCATCCAGAATCTCACTGTGGCTGCTGTCATCACAGCAGCTTTGTAAAACCCAGAAGTGTCTGTCATCGAGGTATACCAACAGAGATGTTCAGTTGTACTAACAACTACCTGGGAAGAGAGGTTTGGGAATTGAAAATGAAAACTAGAAGAAACTGTTTCTTTCTCCTTCTTTTGCTATCAGGCCTATCTTAGCAAATCTCATTTGATTTCACATCCTATTTAACCTCAAATTACAAATAACTGAACTGACCCACACAAGGGGCACCTGAAGTCACTCCTCCTTGCTGTAAGCCTTGCTATAGAAAGCAATCAGGACGCAACACACCACAAGTGGTTTTTTTTTAGGTGCAGCTTACTCTGCACACTGGCTGACACACACAAGGCATCTTGAAGGGAAGGCTGATGCTTTTAGGTCAATCATGAAGCACCCTGAATTTTACATGCCGATACAGATGCAGAAAGTCTCTATAGAAGCCCTTTGTCTGAAAGCTATAGAATAGGTTGGAAGACAAATCAGAGATCATCTTGTTCCAACTCCTCCACCATGGACAGGGACACCTCTCACTAGCCCAGGTTGTCCAGAGCTCAGTCCAACCTGGCCTTGAACACTTCCAGGCATGAAGCATCCACAACGTTTCTGGGAACCTGTTTGAGTGCCTCAGCACCTTCACACTGAGGAATTTCTCCCCAAGATCTAATCTAAATCTGCCTTTTTTCAGCCTGAAACCATTCCCTCTCATTCTATCATTACAGTCTCTTGTAAAAAGTACTTCTCAAGTTCTCCTGTAGCCCACTTCAGGCACTGGAAGACTGCTATAAGATTGCTTCAGAACTGTCTCTCTACTGAACAGACCAAATTCCCTCAGCCTGTCTTCATAAGACAGTCCTATATTTCAAAGTCAGCAAGAAGAGAACCAAAGAAACACTGTCCTTTCTACAATAAGAACTAAGGGCCACACAAAGCAACTGAAAAACCAGGCTGAAAACAAACAAAAAAGAATAAGCTCCTCATGCAGCGAGCGGTAAACCTGCAGAACACTAAATCCTTTGGCAAGAAGGCTGCACTTGAGAGAAATGTAGTCTCAGTTACTGAATACACAAGCAACTTCGAGGCACTGAAGGCAGCACAGAAGCAACAGGTACTGGCAGATCTGTCCTATACCAAAGCACGTGGTTTTAACCACAGTGCCACAGGGCAATGTAGTAAAGGGGTGGAGGACTGTTGGTCTGAGCTAGTGCAATTGTTCTTGTGCTCATGCTCAGAAATTTGCTTCCTCTAAAGATGCTTTCCAGTTTCTATTATGATTGAAGTGGCATCATTAGTGGCACTAGCAATCTGCTCTAAACTAAAAAAATAAAAACCAGTTTAAGGATTGAAAAAATAAATCTAGCTACAAAATACTAATAACCTCAACAGGGCTCCTCAGCCACTCATATTAAACCACTTCCATTTCTAAAGTCTTCATTTTCTTTCTATGCAAAACTCCTACATTCAGGTATCTTAAGCTTAGCCAACAGATAAACTAATTATGCTAACTATAATGTCAGGAATTTGGATCAAAACATAAACTCTTAGATAATTTCTTAAAGATCAATGTGCTCTTCAGAAGTATCACCAAGTGATTTGGGAGCATAGTTCTGAGCTTAACAGGACCTGTACTCCTAAGTTAAAGTCTTTTTCCAAGCTTAAAATCTATGCCACCTTAAATAGTAAGATGTGGCTGTTCATTCATAATTACAGTAACTCAAGTTTCAGTACAATCCCGGTCGTTTCAAGGCAGGTAACCTACCGAATGTTTTCCAGTGCACTTGTTAGTTGTTGTTGCACGACATCATAAAGTTTCACTTTGAAGCCACCAGCAGCAAACACCATGGCCCAGCTGCGACCAATGAGTCCACTGAAAAGAAAACCAGTATTAGCCAACTAATAAAGCAGCATTTATTTCAGGGAAAGGTGTCTGACAAGCATTGCAAGAAGGAAAACAGAGCTTGGACTCTTCAACATTTTTTTGGTTACCTATCAATAAGAAACAAACCTGTAATAGCAAAACAATCCTTTGCTAACTGTGCAGCAGGTTCTCTGGGGGCTGTAACAAAGACAGTGGGAAAGAAAAAGACCAAACACAAAAAGGACAGAATTCAGAACAGTAGGAACCAGTACTTTGGGACAATGGACTCAAGTATCACCAGTTTTGTCAGCTACAGTCCTGACCTAGAGCTGGTGCATGTGACCACACTAAAGAGATATGTTGGTTTTTAATTTTAAAACTCAACTGCAGTTCACAGCCTATGGACAGACACCAGACCACCGGTGTCCAAGATCTTACTTTAGAGATGATCAGAAAACATAATGCTGAGCTATCAAAGTCATGAGGCTTCTACAATTCAGGAATTACCACAAGCATGTGGAAGGGGATAAAGAAACACCCACAAACTATGAGTTTGATACTGTTTTTCCACCCACCAACCTCTAGCACTACTCTTCATTTCAGATGAAGCATCCTACCACGCTAGAGGTGTGCAGCCATGGTCTGCCTGCATCTTATGGTGATTCCTCAGAAATACTTAGAGAAAACCTGCAGGAACTGACAATTTTACCACACGTCCTAAAGCAACACAGGTTTTAACTTCACTAGATTTATAGCAGGCATCAGCCTCATCAAACAGAAACACCAAGGAGCAGCACGATGAGCTTAAATAACCTGAGATCACAAAAAAATAATCTTCTTAATGACAGAACTCTCTAGCTATGACTGCTGTTGTGAGGGTTGGGTAATTACATGCCTGTA
Organism: Phoeniculus purpureus; assembly: GCA_028565055.1. Taxonomy (NCBI): domain Eukaryota; kingdom Metazoa; phylum Chordata; class Aves; order Bucerotiformes; family Phoeniculidae; genus Phoeniculus; species Phoeniculus purpureus. The sequence goes on from JAOXOE010006474.1 coordinate 16,758, forward strand.
ATTTCCAAGATCACCGTCCTTGGAGCATTAAACTTTAGCAGCCTCTGGCAGCTGAAAAATGCAAGGCCACTAGGTCATCAATAAAGGAACAGAAGGAGAGTAAAAGTCAAAGATAAAGCAATAGAGCAGCTGAGAAAAGGAGGAAGAGAGAACAGGAACATGTTCAGGTTTAAACGCTTGTTTTAAATATAAATAAAAAAGGAACAAAAACAGGAAGTTTCAGGAAACTGCCAGGATCAGTGGAAATAACTGGAGGAAAGAAAAAGAGAAAAAATTAAACTGTATTTTATGTTGTTAAGCAGAGTACAAGTTCTCACTTAAAACTTAACCATTTAAAAGAAAAATACATAATTTCACTGTAGTAAGCTCATAGCTCAGCAGTTCTCAGGGAAACAAGACATACTTACAGAGAAAGTACTCGGAAACAAAAGCTTTTGGATGACTTAAACCTTAAACACAGGTATCTATCTGAGCTCCCAGTATCTTTATAAATCAGTATCTTGTCTCAAACAGCAGTTTAAGTTTCCTTAAATCAATATTTGACCAAATACAAAAGTAGTTAATTTTAACAAAGGTTTTTAAGATTGTGGAGTTTGTTTTTCTTTTGAACTACAGTAACTTGACAGCAGGTATCAGACCTGCACTGTTACGCTGTTGTGCATGAAAGCAACAATCAGAACCTGATGTTACTAGACCTGACTCCATGGTAGTGCTTTTTGACGCTGTAAGCACTGTTATTTTAATCACAGAATGGTTGGAAGGGACCTCAGGCATCACCTAGTCCCAACCCCCTTGTCACGGGCAGGGATACCTGCCCACAGCCCCATCCAACCTGGCCTTGAACACTTCCAGGGGCTGAGCATCCACAGCTTCTCTGGGCCTGTTCCAGTACCTCAGCACCCTCACAGTCAGGAATATTTTGGGTCCAGTGATGAAGTAATAATGACTCACACTTCGGTGGGTTGCTACCAGAAACAGTTTTTCTGCTTTCAGTGGAACTGTGGTTCAGCAGCCATCAACTATGTTACAGAACCCAGTTCTCCCCACCCTTCACACACCTTAGGCAAATAAATGTTCCCTGATTGACAATGGTTAAGAGCTTTGTTGTTGGCACGTGTCTGCTCCTGAGGCTTCAAGTGGTCTCACTAATGAAGCCTGCTGCATGCAGCCCCCACCTGTAGCACCAAGTTATTATGGTGCATCAGGGGTGTTACTATCTGGCACCTGGTGACTCTCTCCACCTCATTATGGTTCAAATAAAGAACCATGGTTTGTATTTAGTTTTAATCTTGAGTCTTAGCTCGAGAAGAGGATGGAAGAACATCTGCTGGATCTCACGGCAAGAAAGCATTGCTGCTCCAGAGAAACTCAGGAGCTTCTTGACACAGCTCACAAACAGGATCTCACAGGTGTGCTCTTGCACTTACACATTACATGCGCAAACCACTGTGTGAGGGTTAGGTTTACACACCAAAATCACTGGGTTAGGGTCACATACATGTATGATTGGTTAGGGATAGGGCTTACACACACAAATAAATAAATTATAATTAGAGTTACACACACAAATCACTGTTATAGGGATAGGGTTACACAAACCACTGTGTTAGGGTTACACACAAATCACTGCAGTGAAGGGCAGCAGCCTCCTGGCCTAAAGGACTAGTTACTGTGACTGGACACGCTGTGGCTCTTTGCTTTGATTGGTTTTTAGTTTGTTGGTTTTTTAAAAGTAGCAGAGAGCTGTCAGGGGCTTGAGCAGAGAGACCCTTTCTCATGAGCCAAACCTGTACTTTCGCAACACCCTCGGAACCTGACTTCGACTCCTGCCCCGGCTACACAAGTCGAAACCCACCAGCCGCCCTGGGCTGGCACCTCTCTGCCAATGTCTCACCCCTGTCCGGCCAGTGACCACCGAGGCTGCGGAACCACCTGCCGCACCGGGGCCGCGAACCCACGTTCCCAAGGGCCGGACCTCGCCGCGACAGTGCCCGAGCCTTCTCGCACGTCCTCGGGCGGTCTCTCCCAGAGCCGAACCGGGCTGGCACCGCCTCCAGCGCGAGAGAGGAGAGGCTTTACCTGCCAACGATCACGACCTGAGCAGACTCCATGGCCGCAAGCTGAGGCTGCGCGACGGAGACACACAGACGCGGCTCCGCTCCACCCCCGCCTCATTGCGCCCGCCCAATCCTCCCCACCCCCGCCATGGCTCCCGCCATGCCAGGGCCGCCCCTATTGGCTCCCGCTACGAGCGCTCCGATTGGCTCCGCGCCGCGTCAATCAGCGGCCTTCGCCTCTCCTCCGGGGAAAGGCCTCTCCGTGAGACCTTGGGCAGAGCCTTGGACACGTCCCGTGAAACCAGAAAGGAGCTCCAAAGTCCAAACCTGGAACTATAGTAATGCTTTTATTTCCTCCGACTTTAAGCAAGGCCTTGTCGTTCTAAAAAATAACGTTGAACTCTGACTAAAGACACATTTTGGGCTGAAACCTTTGCAAAAAAGTGGTGGTGCAGCGTCAGTTCTTTGGGCTGTCCCACACTCACCGCTCCTGTGGTCGTAAGTCATCACTCACGTTTTCTAATGTAGATCTTCACCAGCGTGTTGCTCTAGAATCATGCTGGGTGTTCCTGAAAATACACAAAATTAACATCTTAACGAATTACTTGTTATCAGAGGTCCTATTACTGCACTTCTAATGTGGAATCGCAGAATGGTTTAGGTTAGAAGGGATATTTTGAGGTCATCTGGTCCAAACTCCCTCCTCACTGAGCAGGGAGGGGCATCTTCAACTGGATGAGGTTGCTCAAAGTCCCGTTCAACCTGACCTTGGTCAACTCCAGTAATGGGGCATTACAGCAATATATATAGAAAAATAATGGCAAGATTTCTTCTGTTTCTGGCTTTCTGGAAAAAAAAACCCCACCCCTAAAATTAATTCATACAGAATCGTAAGATTGGAAGTGACCTCTTAAAGGTCAAACCTGCCTGGATATGTTCCTATGCAGCTTGGTCTAGGTGATGCTGCTGTGGCAGGGCGATCTTTCATAGAATCATAGAATCATAACGGATCGGAAGGGACCTCAAAAGATCATCTAGTCCAATCCGCCTGCAACAGCAGGGTCACCTAGACTAAGTCACACAGGAACTCGTCCAGGCGGGTCTTGAATATCTCCAGTGAAGGACACTCCACAACCCCCCTGGGCAGCCTGTTCCAGTGCTCCGTCACCCTCACTGTGAAGAAGTTCCTTCTTAGGTTGATGTGGAACCTTCTATGTTCTAGCTTACAACCATTGCCCCTCGTCCTTTCAAGGTCCCTTCCAATCCCTAATGTGTGTGATTTTGTGATTCTGTGTTTGCAGAACAAGTTCACCACCTTTCCAATTTGGAAGTACTCACCAGTTATTTTCATAGTCTTTGAACTCCTGAGACTGGTATTTATACCTTAAGTTGTCTTAAGTAATAGATGATTAGAGCAAAATTAAAAGCAAATTAAAGGCTCTGTTAGACTGCTCAGGAGATTTTACTAGAGGGGTTAGAGAGCTAATCACAGTTGTGATAATGGCATTTACAGGGCCTTTAAGTTCTTTTGGTGACCAAACCAAGGGGGTCCATGGGATGAAATCTGAACCACATTATCATCATCATTATTGTTAGTGACAAAGCCATGTAGGTCTGCATTAGTTACTTGATTAGGGTATGACAGCAGCCATAGTTCCTATTGTTTGTGGTGTCCAGACACACTGATGAGTCCAAACTGAATAGAACAAAACTGGAGAAAGGAAAATAATGACATTCTCAGAGGTTTAAGTCGAGGGAAAAAAAATATGGTTTTAAAAAAAGAGCAAAGCTTCATATTTGGGTGTAATAGCAGAAGAATTTTTAAGCCTAGTACTTTCAGCCTTCACAAATAATGGACAGTGATTCTCTTCTCTCTTCTGCAATTGACATGGGAAGGTCAGAAGACCAAAAGTGTCAAAACCAAATCATAGAATCATTAGGGATTGGAAGGGACCTCAAAAGATCATCTAGTCCAATCCCTCTGCCACAGCAGAATCACCTAGACCAAGTCACACAGCAACATATCCAGGCGAGTTTTAAACGTCTCCAGAGAAGGAGACTCCACAACCCAGTAATATGGTAAAAGGTCTGTGTTCCTTTAGCGAATGAAAAGTAAGGGTTGTACTGGCACCAGGAAAGGCCCAAGTGGTGCAAATGTGCCCCTCACCAGCATATTTGTTCTTTCTACTAAGTTCCACAGCAGCAGGAGCAGACTGGACTTGTGTTGAGACCTATAAAGTTGATCCTTTCATGTTTTTAGTCTCATCCTATCAAGGATTTCCCTCTGCTGCTCCGTGTGAGGAGCTAAAATCTGCTGCTGGCTGCAGAGAGGATGTGGGTTTGCTGCATGGCAGGAGCAGGACAATGTAAGAAAGTTGTGTAATAAACAAGGAGAAAATAACTGTCATTAACTGTTATCCCCAAGGAGGAGGAATATGAAGGAGATGTGAATCCATCCTTGCAGAAAATAGAAGGATGGAATTCTTCTAAAATAGTGTCCTAACCTGAGCTTTTGGCATGGGGTGAAAACAGAGGCATAGTTCACATTTGTTAAGTATTAGATTGGTTTAATACATCACTTGCTTACCAGACAAACCAGAAGGCACCTTTCCTTTGTGGAAGATTCTGGTACGTTGCTACGATGATCCTAATCACAGAATCACAGAATATCATTGGCTGGAGGAGACTTTTAAGATCTTCAAGTCCAGCCTTCAACCCAGCACTGCCAGGTCCATGTCTATGTTCCTCAGCATGTCTATCTGCTTTTTAAATATCCGCAGGGATGGGGACTCCGCCAGTGACCTTGGCAGCCCATTCCAACAAGTTATAACCCTTTCGGTGAAAAAATCTTGCAACCATTTCCTCTGGTCTTATTGCTTGCCACCGCGGAGAAGAGGCTCAGCCCCAACTCAGTCCAACCTCCTTTTAGGTAGTTGTAGAGAGCAGTAAGGTCTCCCCTCAGAAATGATAATGATTCAGAAAACATAATGCCTTACAATGATAGCTTTAGTTAAATCACTTTATTCTGTACATTTCTAACCCATTATGGTTTGCATAATGCATGTTTGCAAACATACATGGTTGGCAATTTTGGAGAGTAAGAAAGTTTGATAATATGAACATGGTCAGATTCCAGTGGTGCCTCAGCACTGCTTGATTTACAAGAGAGATGTGCCACCTCCTTGTCATGGTGCCTTTCCACTACAGATTATTGGGCTGAAGCATCAGAATGTACTGGATCCTAAATATGGACAAGCTGGGTGGCAGAGGGCTCTTGCCACAGAAGGTACCTGCTGCTTAGGTACATACAAATGTACCTGGGGATAAGTAGAAAAATCTGAAAGCCTTAGGCTCAATGATACATGAGTGATCCCAGGCAGAAATGTGGAGCTAGAAATGTAAATTTTTGTTGCTGAAGTTCATCACCTGAGAAGTTTTTCCACCTGACACCTGTTTTTCTGCAAAGTACTTGTCTCCCAGAAAGTTCAAGTATAAAGATTAGCATGTCCAAAGGTCTTGAGACCAAAGTTTCTGTGTGAAAGTGTTCATGCATGGAATGTGAACAGGTTAATGCAAGAAGTGATAATGTCTTAATACTTCTTTATGTTATCTTTGTTTCTCTCGTTGAGTAGAAAGACCTTTCACTCATATCCGTGTCTTATCTTCTCAGAAAGGACTTTGAGGCTGAAAGGAGGTGAGCAGCAGAAAGTCTTGACACAAACCCTGACCATAAAAAGGGTTTTCTGGCTGACCCCACACTGTATATTGTCTTTGCAGCTTTCTTATGTCATTGACATAAGGTAGAAGGGGTAGGTTATGACTGGCCTCGTAAAATATCTTCTCTCTGAAAAATACCATAGGCACATTCAGAGATGTCTGCTCTGAGAAAAGAAGGAGCAGCTTCGATCTGTTCCTTTAGCTGTTCAGAGAACTTTAGTGATGTTAATTTCAGGCGATAGGGTTTGAAATGCAGGCGATGGAAGTTTCTGATGTGGGGAACCACGACATAACACCAGATATTAACTCTGGGTGTGCTCCCTTCTCCGCTGAAACCTGCACTAGGGGGCTCTCAGCCACTTCTCTAGCTCTGTCAGCAAGTGAACTGCATTCGAGAGGTAACACTGAACAGACTAAACAGTCTTTGGGGTGAACACTGGAGTTGGATTTGAAAATAATAGTAAAAGGCAGGTTGAAAGCACACGTGTAGAATGGATAATCTTTTCCAGCCAATTGTTATTTCATCAAATTCATCCACCTTTCTCATCATCTTTATCTTGCTCTTTCTTAGCAAGAATTTCTGCTTTCAAAAGTAATGACTAAATGCACGAGAACTGGCCAGCATTTGGGCTTGGTTTTTTTGTGGTGTGTTTTTTTTTTTTTGTCTGTTAGGTGATAGGTTCTGCAACGTATCTCAGAGATTTGGTACACAATCGCTGCGTCTCAACTCCTCACCCACAGTTTATGGCTCATAATGTTTACAACTATATTTCTGAAGTATCTCAGATTTAGGTTACTCATGCTATACACAGGATGAGACTTTTCAAGTTTATCAGTGGTTTTGTTAGTCAGGATATACAGGGTAGTGATTTCAAGAATTATCCAGTGTGTGTTACATTGCATAATATTTCTAGCCCATGTTAAGCTATTCTTTAGTTATTTTTGTATAATTTTGACTTCTAAACATGTGCAGTTCTGAGAACTGAGGTTGACACATGGATGATTCCTTTTTCCTGTGATGGATCGCCAATGTCCACATTCTCATGAGGGACTGTGGAGGAAAATACTCCCCTGGCTTGTTTTCTCTCTTTGAGACATAGAATCTGGATTGGATGGCAACAGGTGTCTGCTTCAGGGGACCAGCTGTTGAAGCAGCACCACAGTATAAAAGGGAGGCTGCGTGCAGAGACTCTTGGGGAGATGGAGTTATGCAGTCTCTCTTCGCTCTGCAGACAAGCTGCTGCAGACAATGGATCTGACCCAGACAATGACGTGCACTGTAAGTTTAATGGGTATTTTCTATGATAGATTCAGCTGGGTTTTCCTGTTGTTATGGACTCTGTCATTACCTTTGGGTTTTCTGTTGGGGTATTTCTGGTCAGAGGTATTCTCCTTTATCTCCATGGTGATGGATTATGCAAACTTATCTTACACAATGCAGGAACCAACAATAAACTGTACTTTCTGTTCATGGCTGTGCTCCTTGGGCTGTGTTACATACTTGTCAAAACAAAATGACTCTTTCTCATACAAAGGCACTAAACCCCCACTGCATACTGTTGAAATTAAGTAAAACATGCAGGTCATTGTCATTTATTTTTCCAGTGGAGTCAAATAAATCCAGTCATTGGAGAAGCTTTTTTGCTAGTTTTAATATATTATCCACATTGCCAACTTGAAGTCTAATTTGAAATTTCATTTAAAAAAATCAGTGGAAAGACTTCACATGACAGAACTGAAGTTTCCTTTCTGAAAAGTTCTGTCTTAAAATATAATTTATTGCCGCTTTCTGTGGTTGATGATTTCTTTAAAACTGATTCTGGAATATTCACCTTCTATTCATCATTCCTTCTTGGAGTAATAGATAAATAAACTACACCAAGTACACTTGACCTGGCTGCTCAGTCTTTGGTCAGAAGTGTGGTTGTGTGATTTATTAACCTCACGGAGAATAACAGAATAGCCAAGGTTGGAAGGAACCTCCAGAGGGCCCCGTGGGACTCTAGAAACAGCGGCAGGAATGAAGACTAGAGGGAGGGTGGTGAAGGGGCTGCCCTGGATTGGTTTCTACCACTTCTTCTACTCACAGGTGACAGGACAAGGGGAAACAGCCCCAAGTTGTGCCCCATGAAGTTCAGGTTGGGCATTAAGGGCCTTGGCACAGGCTGCCCAGGGAGGGGGCTGAATCGCCACCCCTGACGGTGTTTAACAGTCGCGCAGGTCTGGAGCTCAGGGACACGGTCAGAAAGGCGGGAGACGCGCTTTGCCCACTCGTGTCTCGGCTTCTCCCTTATCGCAGCTACTGAGAGACTGAAAGGATCAAATACCGCCCTAAAGCTCGAGAACCTCTGCAGAAACCGCCACGGTGCAGCAGGAACCAGAGAGAAGCCCTGGAAGGAGACCAAGGAGGAACCCCAGGAGCGGCCCAGGGAGGGC
>JAOXOE010006575.1:0-24946 GCA_028565055.1 Phoeniculus purpureus
TGAGCTCTGTGGTAAGGGTTGGACTTGATGATCTATTAGGTCCCTTCCAACCCTGGCAATACTGTGATACTGTGAAAAAAAATCAGCTAGAAGTAAAGGATTTTGAAAAGCATCCAGTAAATTACCAGAAAACCTGAAGAAGTTTCTGATGATGATTATAAACCTACACAGCTACAAAGTAGTAGTTCACTATTTTGTTTATATTGGTATAAAACCAGGAGGACAGCAATGTGTGCAACGTGCACACACAAACCCCTCTCATATACCTGTGCAAATATCTCAAACTACACACAGTATTTTGTAGATTTGATCAACAAGTTTAAAAACAAGACGATGCTGAATAACAAAATACTTGCATAGAGCTGAAGTGATTGTTTACAAAATAATTAGTTTTCTAAATTCATTTTAGGAGAATCTGCCTTGGAATACTTTCAATAGAGGCCAAATGCAGTGGAGGAAGATTTTGTTTGTTTGAAACATTTCTTTCCCATTAAATGCCTCAATTATTACAATCATATAAGTGAACCTTCCCTATACATTTCACAGCAGCTTACACAACCAAGTATATCGTTAAACACCCTACAGGTGCTATAATAAAAATTAATGCATGCTATTCTGTTGCTAAAGAATTTAAAGTATTTACTGTGTTTAACTACCATATTCTATAGTAGCAGAGTGGCGATTTCAATGAATGCACTAACAGAGTGTATTAATCACATGGCAATTATTGTAATAAATTTAAATGATATTAGGGGATTATAATTCTGATCACCATCCTTTATTAGAACTCTTGTTCGAGTCAGGCAATTAACAACAATTAATTTGAGATACCCTGCCAATGGCTCACAGTGGAAATGGTTTGAGTCCATTAAAAAAACAGAATACAGGGATGGCATGGGAGCATTCTCTGCCTTCAGAACCTTCAAAAGGTTCTGAGGAGGAGACAGCTTCAAGTGGTGACAGTGGCCATGACTGAGCCAGGACCTCCACCTCAGTCCTGGCAAAGCCAATGAGCTCACCAGAGCAGGAGTTAATTTTCTGGTAATCACACATTGCCTCTGCTATCCTGCCAAGCCCACAAGACTTTGAATACCCCCTGCTCCCAACTTTCTACAGAAGCTTTATTTGCTTAATTTATATCATCACTGCTAGAAAGCACAACAAAATAAGTCATAGAAGTAGCTGAGTAAGAAACTCGTCAGGCCCATGTCACCACAATAAGTATTAACCAAAAATTAGGACTTTCATCAGTTTCTACTTTAACAGCAAACTGCTCATCTCCACTCATCCCTGCGCATTGTTTAGTCCTTTTGGAGAAACACACCAACACATCTGGCCATAGAGCTGTGAGTTTTATCTTCCTTTAGAGACAGTGGACTCCAACAGAACCAAATCACTTATAAACAGCGTGTTACGCAGGTTGCTGCTACACGCAAGGCTTGTGTACAAGCAAATGCAATCACATCAGTGCACCGCCATTCCCAGTGTCTTAAAATGAAGCTATTTGCAAATGCAAGTATTTCTCTGCTAACCAATCTGATAGGAGAGGGTTAAAATTTTATCAGCTTGACGGCACTTGCCTAGTCGCAAGAACTCAAGAGAGAGTTTGGTGCAGATAGATTCTGCATCACACAGGAGTGCCAAGCAAACAAACAGTTACTCAAAGAAGGAACACGAGCAGAGCCCATCAAGTGTTCACCGTGTTCTTACATGCACGCTTTGTTATCAGTGTGTTTTGTCTTCCAAGACAAATCCCCATCCCAGTCTCATCACTCAGCAATTAACCCAAAATTCCAAGATGTCTGCATCACAAACTATTATAAAAGCATATAACATAAAACTAAACAAAAAGCCAAAAAAACCCGGTAGCTGGACACCTTATGGCGTAACAACTATGAGCTGGTATGCTTTTCACTCAGCGCACTCACAAAAAGCACAGAACGGGTGCAAGCTAAAGGAGACTGATGATCCTTACGGAAATACAGTCATCCAAGCACTCAGAAGAAAAATTTCAGAAGCTGGAACCACTCAGAAAACTCACTGTGTGTGCTGGCTCACAGGAGGGTGGGGAGAGGCTGCAGCAGTCTGCATTAGTGTTTTAGAATTCCTCCAGCAGAAACAAACAAGCTAGTTTGCACTCTAAAATCTAAGTCCAGAATAACAACCTGCATTATGCATCTGAAAGCCGAAAGGCAAAAAGCCTCAAGGAATTTTTATCATCACAAGCTTATGAGCTGAAACGTACAACTCTAGGAGAGACCTGTACAACTCTAGGAGAGACCCGTACAACTCTAGGAGAGACCCCTGTGTAGGAACGCGTGGCTCCTCAAGATGAAACAATGCACATCATTAGATTCTGAAAGAACTACACTATGCAGTTTGCATAAAGCAGGTGATTTTACAAGATGACATTCCTATGGTGAGTTTAGTTTCAAATAAGGTAATCCAGTTTTTCCTACATCCATGACAGATAAAATAAAGTACAACTAGGAATTACACATACAAGACTGACATTGTACTATAATGAGAAATTCAATAATGTGGTAAGAATATAAATATATAAAAATATAAATACCAATATATGACACGGCTTTTTTACGTATGAAGTCTATTAAAAGACAATAAAAATCCCTGCCTGTACACCTGCAGTAAAGTTAGGAAACAAAATAAATATTAAATTACCTACAAACACACAAAGGTTGACTCAGAAAAAAAAAGCCAGATCTTACATTAAAATATTGTATGAGACACCTATTTCATGAACATACGCTATTTTTAAATTAAATAAATCTCTGTTTTTAAATTAAATTAATCCCTTAACTTTCAAGAACTTTGCTGAATTCCTCTGTTATTGCTGAGCAGATGCAACACACTTCTGTTAAAAAAAATATTTCAATCTGTGTTTTATTTCCTTTGCACTGAACCAAATTATCTAACCCTTAGCTACACAGCAGCTGGGATTTACTTCTCTGAACAGCAAATTTATGCTGGCAGCATCAGTTCTGCTTCATTTGTGATAGACCCACAATTTATTTTTTTTTCTATGAAAACAAATGGGAATGGAACACCTGGTAGCTGTCATGTCAAAACAATGTATTGCAGCCCATGGCACCCTCACACCTAGGGACTTCTGGCATAACGACATGAGAACTCTCCAATTCTAGTCTTCTCCTCCTCCTTCAAGGGCTTTGCAGTAGTCTACTGCTCATAATTTTACATAAATACTGGGCCATTATCACCTCACTACTGAACCATTCTGGATTTTCATCCAATAACAAACGCAACAGAAGAGTCAGATGCCTGCAACTCAACTGAAAAAAAATCAGTCTCCTTCCTACAACTCTCGAATTGAGTGTGTACATAGTCTGCAAAAAGTACTTGAGAATAGATTCCTGTCTACAAGTGCTCAAAAATATGAACTGAAAAGTTTAAAAGTCCTTGTTTCTTCTTAAACATTCATTACTTTCCTGGTCACACAATACAAGAGAAACTCTTTCAAATTTAGGCTACCACAAATAAATGACATTCAGGTGTTTGACAGCATGCTTTGTGCTATTTTTTTAATTTCTTGGAGTCTTGACTTTGGAATTTTACTGTTAATTTCTCTTGCTGTTCCTACCTGCCCCTTTATAGTTCAACAACTGATCACTAGAACCAAAAGTAGCAACATGCGCTTTTCTAACATGTACAGCACATCAGCCCTGTTGGTGGCTAGTACCAGAAGTGCCCTAGGTGTCAGAAAAATACCTCCTGATACAGCCCTTATTAGTTATTCAAAGAATAGAAATCTCTCATTAATAAGAATGTGTCAATAAATCACACAACTGCACTTTTCTAATTAAGTAAAAACAAGAACTGTGGGTTCTGACTTCAGTTATACAAAGAAAAAGAATAAATCATAAACGGACAGTGTTAAATATTTTCATGGTATGTGTTCCAGCAATTTAAAACACCAAGGCATTTTTTACTGTCCCTTCTCTTTTATAGCCTTGCACATAATGAAACAATACTGTGTGTGATAGCAACTTCTACAAGATACCATGAAGAAAATAAAAAGATCACAGCATTTCTCAAAGCACCAATGCAACAGCCAGTGGAAAAAAAAACATGCTGAGTCTAAGATCTCTAATTGCTATACCTGATTGTTCTCCTACTTCTTCCTTACAGCAACTTTGGACCACTTAAATACTGATACCGGCAGCCATCTGATCATTTACTCTAAGAATTAGAGCCACATACCCTCCAAGTCATTATAGAAAACACAGCCAACCTCTTCAGTAAAAAATATAGATGTAATTAGAAGTTGTAAAGCTCTCCTGTATTTTCCTGTCATTCTTGGACTATGTTCCTCTCTGCTCAGGCAAACCAACAAGCATACACAACATGTGCAAATACCCCTATGCATTACAAGTAATCATAAAATTTGCTTAAGTCGATCAATTTAAAAGCAAGACTCACATGTTTGTAAAGTACAGAGTATTTTGAATAAGCTATTTCTTGGAACTGAAAACATAGGGCTTTTCCATTTTTCTCTAGTTGTGTTTAGCCTGATACAATGCAAAACCATGAGACAGCTTTAAAGCCCTCTTTAATACGACTATTAAATTACTGAAGCAGAATGCTTATCTGAGTTTTAGTTAGCTGTAAGTAAATTAATTAGAAATACACTGAACTCCATAAGGATTCATCCTAACCTGAGGGGATAGTATGGTCATTCTGTGCAGAAAAACACCACATAAGAAATTAGAAAGTTAAATTTACAGCAACTGAAAAGTAGTAGAAACCAGCTTTCCAGATCAGTAATTCTACAACAACTAGGCGACCTTCATACGGTCTTTCCCCAAGTTAATTTTTTGGTGATTCTAGGGATCTCTGGACATAGAAGTCAGAAGACAGCAGAACATCAAGTGAAATTAGACAGACAGTAGATAAACTGAAGAGTGAAAACTGCTGAGGAGAACTGTACAGTACTGAAAGACAAACTTCTACAATAATTTCAAACACATCTGCGTGGCATTATCTCATGAACTTCCCCAAATTAGCAGCACTAATTGTTAAATGCAATTTAAAAGTAACCAATTTATATTCATTTACTAAGTACCAGAACAATACAATCTGTCTGTAAAGTACACAATTAAATCCTGAGTCACATTAACGGAATTCCTAGTCCTCATTCTTTTGTACACTCACTGATATTTCTCCCACATACAAGAAATAACATCTTAGCATGTATTTGCACCATGCAAAGAACAAGTCCCAGTAAATAAGGCCACAAAAATCAGACCCATCACCTGAGTTCATTATTAAACTGAAAGCCATCAACATTGCAAGTCATCTTCACTCTAGTGCCACACGCCTCTGATACTTGAGCCTTTATGTTCCCTCCGATGATGCTTTTTCTTGCTCTTTTACTAACGCAATTAGACTATCTAACAGAATTAACCCCTCTCACCTCTGGTACATAGGACTTTCTTAATTCACATTATGGATTTGGTGAAATCGTATTTGCTCATTATATTCCCACATCAAACTCTCTTCCAGCATATAGGGAGTTAATCTTTCTTGGCTTTGGGAATGTTTTGTGGGTTCCCCCCCCTCTGGCAGTGGTGTGTGGATGGCACAGGGAATGGTCAGGGGTGCAGAAGTGAAGTGGGGAGGTGGCTGCAGTAGGTTGAGCAGGTGGAGTAGGCCAAACAAATTCTGGGGTTCTTATTTGGAGATCAGGTTTTCCTCTTCCCCTCTTCTTGGTACCCCCTCCAGGTTTGTGTGTCTTGGGAGTCTGATTTCAGTTTCATTTTGGCCCGTAGGACACTGTGGCTTCTCCGCTCCTCTTCTGCTTCACACACACCCCCCTTCCCCATTTTCTCCTTCTCTCGTGTCTTTATCCCTCCTTGATCTCTCAGACAAGTCATAGGAAAATGCTTAATTTAAGCACTGCCTAGGGTATTCCCAGTCTTTCCTTTTTACTCCCCCTTCCTCTGCAGCTTTTAGGATTTGTTTGGAATTAGGCGTGACCAGGTCTGGGCTGGGGGAGGGGTGGACTTGAGTGATTGAGTAAAAACACTTTTTCCCCCCACATTTCCCTTTTTTTTCCTGCTATTCTTTTCTATTTAATAAAGTCTTTAATAAAGTTCAATAAAGTTTAGTATTTGTAGTTCCAGTTTCTGGAAGGGTGTTTACTCCCGGGGAGTGGGAGAACAGATATTTCCTTCTGCATGGTTGGGCAGAACATAATTTTGTGGTCTAACCTGGTGCTAAACCATGACAATTCAAAATGCAATAGACAAAACAGGAGAAATAATGCTTCTCCTAACTTAATGCCAAATGGCTCGATGAAGAAACATCACTCTTCAGAACCCTGCTGGGCACAGAACCAGTTCACCTTGCTCTCTGGCCAAAAAAAAATTAATACATTCATGATCTGAATGAATTTTCAGAACTTATGAAGACTGACTAACAGAGGTAGAATTACCCTTAAAAAACAAAAAAAGGATGGAAAAACCTTTTATATGTCAAATTATTTCAGACATGTGCCACAATCACTATTCAGCTTGGCCTAACATTTTTAAGGAAGGGAAAAAAAAAAAAATCAGTAAGAAAATATGTAGTCAGCTATATACAATAAATCTTGAGAAGATTAAGTAGATGTTATCAAAGAATACCATAGCAACAGTTGAAGTTATTAAAATTTCAATAACACAGCCTTTGTTTCACAAATGAGCAGCTAAATATCTCTTTCACACTTTTTTTTAAGGCTCTAGTGGATCCTATTTCTTTAGTAACGTGTCTCACTACTCATCTCATTAGTAAGTTATAATAAGAGTTCCTTTTTTAAAAAAATCTGTACTTATCCATCAGATTAAATTAAATGTAAGTAACTCTCACTATGCTTATGAACACCTACTTTCACCACAGGATGAGGACTACAGGACATCACATGCTAGACATAAAGATCTACATCATTTGTCATTGATGTAGGATGAGTAACTTAATTTATTAGTACTTACCCATCTGTAATAACTTTTGTCTGCTTGATACTCACAAATTTCCCTTCATCTAACCCTTAGTTTTGGAAAGCTCTTCTACATTTTCCTTCACATGATTTGGAGACACTTCTTACTTCTCTAAGGTCCCTTCCAACCTAAACCATTCCATGACTGTATGTTACTTATAAGTGTTTTCTTCCCCCAGGTCTACAAATTTAGAATTGCCAAAATACAGGAAAAGAAGAATTTTTTGCCTTCTGCCTGAATGGGAAATATAAAATAAATGTATCAAAGAATTTCCCTAGTAACCACATCTTCAAACTATTAAAAACAGGATTAAGAAATGATTCATCAAGTCACTCAAACTAATACTTCAGTGCTTTTCTGAACAGTAGCACCCTGGCTACAAAACTCTGAGAACAGGCACCTCCATTATTCACACCCTTTGTTTACCCTGATATTTTAAGCATCAGTGTGACCCAATGTTGTGCCATGGAATCTACCATTTAATACAGCATATTTCATAAAAAACATTCAGATCATGACATCACAGCTATCATGCACATAGATTTGAGGATTCAGTCATCAAACAGGGATAAAATACAACAGTACTGTGTGTTTTGCACAGAATAACGTTTACAGAAGCGAGTTACACTGCCATTTGCAAGCTGAACAAGGTTGACTAATAGAAACAAAATAGACAAAATTGACAGAATAAGAAAAAAAAATCTCACATCTCTCCAAGTGACCGATAGTTTTAATAAGTTATGCAAAGAAATGTTCAGACTTCCTGAAAATCATACTAACCATCTGATCATTTCTTCAGTTGAATGGCATAACAGTCAAGTAGTTAAGTTTCTGTTTTTAAAAATAATCCATTTCAATTTTTCCTGTTTTAAAATAACAGCAAAGTAAGCCTAGTCCTGAGTCAGTCTTTTGTCTGGATCCTTAGCAACTTCCTACCGCTGAAGCTAGTAATTGTTTCTGATATTAATAATGTGCATTAAAGACTCTTAGATGCTGAAATGATCTGCAGTGATACTTTAAAAGCATTCCTCCCAGATCAAACCCTGTCCTTCCAGAGCTAATAACATCATTTTCAGATTTTCAGAGCTAATACATTTTCAGATTGTTTTTGAAACAATGCACATTATATTCAACCGGACTAGAGTTTTCTGTCTTCATTTTCAGCGCATGTATAAATAATCAGAAAACTATTGAGACGCATGGAGATTACAAACAAACAAAAACAATCTTACACTATTATGCTGCTAAATGTGGTTTCCATACTGAAAAGCATTTTAATAAATAAATAAATAATATCTATAAGACATCCCTGTGCATCATAAATTTTGTAAGCTGTTTGTTTTGCTACTTCCTTTTTTTAAGCTTTTTTCTTTAACAACTTTTTGTAAGCTACTTTTGCCAGTATTAAAGAAGCACCACTCCTCCCCTCCATCCCCAATAAAAAAAAAAAAATCCAAGAAAGAGGCTTTCAGTTAATTTCAAAACCTTCTGTAGTGGTTGCCTTGCATTTTATTCTGCTTTTTTCTTTGAAATACGTTCGTGAAATGGGTCAAAATGTAACATGAATGCCAAATGAGTTCTCGTGCTTGACACACCCCTATCAGCAGATTTCACAGCACATTAGAAGGACCTATGTGGAAACGGAGCAACAGGATAAAGGACTGAGGGTATATTTGGCTGGAAGATACTCCTTACTAATAGGCTGCACAGTAAAGCTGGCCCACAGCACTTTCACCAGTCCACTAGGAAGTGATATGAAGAATTGCAACAGGCCCTACATCTACACAGGGTCATGTAGACCGTATTGCAGTGACAAACCAAAGATCCACTTCCTAAAAGAAAAGCTGTGACAAGGAAATCAGAGAAGCATCAATGGCACTGGGAGATGAGCCTGAGCTCCAAAACTGTGTGCTGGCTACAAGTCAAATACATGAACACTGTTTTCTAGGAATCTACCTGCCTTCTACCTCATCATTATAGACCAATAAACTACACTTTTTATTACACATACCTTCCAGCTAATGGTCTGCAAAAACCATGGCTTCTCTCTTCAGATAGGAGAGCTGAAACCTGTTTAACAGCCTTTAGAACTTTATGATCACCATTAACTCAGAAAGAACTTAAAAGTTTTAAATTCATACAAAGTCAGGGACAACCGAAACAAAACGGAAAATGTTGATTAGCCACTATATTTGTTGCTGGTTTAGGGGGTTTCTTTTTTTAATGTCTTTAAAGTGTCACATATAGAACATTCAGCACAGGTCATCACACTAGCAGTGCTTCACTCTGAAGGATTCTAAGGCTAGGAGGATGATTGTTTTACAGTGGGTGTTTAAATATGCCATTTCAATAGATCAAAGAAAATACGTTCAGTAAGTAAAGTACACGTAACATTAATGACATTTCTTTACTGGCAAATCCCATATAATCTAGTATTGTTGTAAATCTGTGTTTTGTAGCTATATATTCACAGTAGGCAAATGGAAGGGAAAAAGATGGAGTGAAAGAAAATATTTTAAAATGAAGACGTATTTTATGCTTTTGGATACCTAACTCTTCATTTTGGATAGTGCACTTACATTGTCAAATAAAGTAAATGGGATAGATGATGGCTATCTCCTAAGAGCTAGGATAAGTGTTATGCCTGTCTTTCTAGCTCTGCTATAAATTCCCTGTTTTGCCTTAGGATGAACATTTTAGTGTCTCCGATTCAACTTGACTAAACTGCAGAGTGTGCACACTTTCACGTATTTCTACAAAATAAACACAGCTTACAAATATATTAAACATGTTACTGAACTACAGACTTTCAGAGACCAATCCAACCTCTCTAGGCTTCTTGAAGACTTAACCTAATAAGCAAGGGTATGCTTACACACTTGTCTCCTCTAAGTTCTCTTATACATATAAACAACTAACCAAATTTATCACAGAAAGACAAATATTTGACATATTAGTACACCTGTAGCTAATGAAACCTATTTGTTTTAACCACACATTTCTTTTATTGAGAAAAAAAGCCCTACAATGTAGTTCTGGGAACTCAGCCTGCACTAAGGCACAATATTTACAGAGAAGATAAACTTTTGATTGAGGTTATTTGTGTGCCTGTATTTGTTTTGGTAAATAAATGCATTACTAACATTAAGATATTTAAAAAAACAACTGGAAAATTTTATGTATGGCCAAGAGTCCACTTGTCTATTACATTAATTAATTGAATTCAATGTCTTTATTCCTCAAATTAAAAATACATCAATTTAGGCCACTAAGCCTCCTCATTACTTGAAACTTTCAAGTCAATCACAATCACAAAGAGCTTAAATGTAACCTATAAACACAGAAAATGTTCACAGACACAGACAAAGAACTTACGTGCTCTTCTCTCTCCAGAACTATTTTTGCCATTTAATACAGATGACGACACTGGGTATACTCACAATACATCTAAACCAAATAAACTGTGATACACACTCGGGATACTTCTAAAGTCATGTTCAGGGACACTAGACCTCAGTCTTTGTTTGAAGACTTCTATCTTCAAAGTCAGTGTTTTCTAATTGCTTTCTGTCTAACTGAACGCTTGTAACACGCTCAATTACAAAGACCTAAACCTCTCCCCAATACACACGTACGTGATCTGAGGCATTTTATTAGATTTCATGAGCAATACAATGTGGCTGGCAAATCACGTCAGTAAGTTTAAAAACAGAATTAAACTAACTTGACTTGACAGCAACACTAGATGAATCACAACCAGTGACAAACCGTAACTACAACTGAACATAACAGAATACCATCTAGCGTAGATGAAAAGCCTACTCCAGCAGAGGCTGCATGAGTATTAAAATTGAATCAGACTTCTACAACGAGTCATAAAATGAAGAAGTTATTAATTAAATCTGCAAATGATGCAACACATGGGAAGACAGTAAAGCGCTAGGCAGATGAAAAGAAAAAGTGGGCCTATGCTGATAAGAATTACCAAAATGAGAATGAAAAAAACGCTACTTAGCACCTCTAAGGGAAATAACCTAAATTTTACATGTATAAAAGGCATTAGATTTATGTTCCTATATAAATGCAAAGTAGCATTAGCAATGCACTGGAAGATCTAAGGCTGAAAATTGAACCGATAGCTAACCACCACCTCTCCTAAATATGAAAATCTGTGAGATTCACAAAAGTAATTCCAAAAACTGAAAAGTTGGGTGCTGCTCTACAGCAAAGACCGCTCCTTGTTTTACAGCGTGGGCTACGTTGAAAAGTCTCCCTACAACATTTTCTAGTGTTTCACAAGATGCACAAAGGAAACACAGTTTAGAAAAACATTGTGCTAGGTCACCTCTAACTTACCCAGACAGGCTGACTTGTCGCTCTCTGGGTAATCACAAGACTCACAGGGTACAGTCATACAAAAACATCCAGAGAAGATTAGTAGTATAGCCATCAAATGTAATAGTCACCAAAAATTTTATTGCTGTCATCAGTTAATGAAGTGTCAGTAAAAGCCCTGATGTTGCTCATGCTGCCCTTTCACAGAACCACAGAACCACTGATGCTGGAAAAAAGACCTCTGAGGTCATCAAGCCTGTGGCCTCGTATCACCACACTGGCCAGACCATGGCACTAAGTGCCACATCCAGTCTTTCCGTCTGTCAAGAAATGAAGTGAGCTATTCTGATACACAGACAAGGTTTCCATGCACTTCCATATTATCTACAGAACTCAAAATTGGTGCCTTTTCGTATGGTCAGTTTAATGTTGGAGTTTGTTCTTTACAGAACACAAGTTACTGGACCTAATTAAACAGATTGCTGAAACATAAAGAATAATCCTAAGTTTAAGTTGTCTGTTCACAGTCGGGTTGCATTGTACATTAAGTGACTCTTTTGTCTTATTTTAATTCGTATTGATGTCTCCTGGTATCACTTTGATTTTATAGGACATTACTATCTTGTGTTTCAGGAATAGCATCCAGATCTACACAAATCCCCCACAGCACCTTACACAAAGCTGCATGTTTCATCCCATCTGACTTGCCATTCATTCCCACCTACGCAAGACACATCACTCACATCCAAAAATTAAGGCATTGTTATGCTGATGATACCTAGGTTTATTTGTCTATTAAACATTAATGATGCAATATCCTGAAATAAAACCACGGTGCATTTTCAGATGCACAAATGGAGGGCAGCCATGAAATGCGTTCATTTCTCTGAAAACAATGAAGAATTATAGACAACATACAGTTAACTGCCACTATTTTACCTTGTCTCTCCCAAATAAGGAACCCAAATAAATCACGTTTCTCTCTATATTTTCAGCTAGTTCTGATAACACTATAAATCAGCAAAGTAACTAAAATATCTTTATGGGAATTAATAACTCTTAAAGATAGGGAAATTAGTTAAGTACCACTTAATGTTGAAGCTTACGCTCATGTTGGCACATGACTTTTCTCATATCCTTAATAGCAGAATTAAATGCGATAGACACTGACACAAGATGGTAATGCTTTTTAAAAAACCCTAAATTGTTATATGAAAAGACAATTTTCACAATGAAGTTAACATTGAAATCCCACACTTGATCAGATACCTAAAGGACTAACCAATATGGCATTTATCAATCAATCAATCCCTTCCTACTGATGACAGCAAGAGAGAGACACGTAAAACAGCCCAAGAATGATATCCAGTGATGGTACTGGATATTGCCATTTTCAATACCATCAATACGTATCATTGACACCACTTCCCACAGCATTCTCCTGCAGAAATTTGCTGCTCATGGCTTTGATGAAAATACTCTTGGCTGGATAACAAAACTGGCTGGGCGGCCAGTGGTAAATAGAGTTAAACCCAGTTGGTGGCTGGTCACAAATGGTACATCCCAGAGCCGAGTATTGAGCCTCACAAGCTGCAGATCTATTGCACTATTGCTTAAATGCAGAACCCAAGTTGCAAAACTACTGATAGCCAAACAGCTTTTGTATAAACCTTTAGCTTTAAGAGCCACATTGAATGGTTTCTAATACATTTGGGTTTTTTCCAGCAAATTTTCTGATGGTTTCTAGACTTTTGCTCATCTCCTTCTGCTTCCTTTGGACCGTCACAAATGGACTCAGTTCTGATCTTGACATACAATCCCCAAAAGACAGGAGGCCTTACAAGCACCAAATGCACTAAAAAGGATTTTTGGGTGCCTTGCTGACAATATTTCTGATTCACTCGTGTGGACATACAAACTGCAGCAGCTTGCTGGAATTTGTTCAGGATACGCAACCATGCCGACTTAAATCAACTTTCAGCATGAGTGAGGAATAGCTAAGGTGGAAAGTGCTGCATCAATTCAGGTTCTGGTGGTAATTCAAAATCCATCCCTGCGGAAAACCAGTGCTGCCGCTGCAATCACTCTGCTTTCTTAAGGCCTTGGAAAAGATTAAACTTTTAAAGCTAACGTACAAGCAATTAGGGAAGCACAAGTGAATACCTCAAATGAGGACTCACATGGAGACTCAAACTGCCTTAGCAGT
The DNA here is from genome assembly GCA_028565055.1 of Phoeniculus purpureus. NCBI lineage: Eukaryota > Metazoa > Chordata > Aves > Bucerotiformes > Phoeniculidae > Phoeniculus > Phoeniculus purpureus. Next base: position 13,555 of record JAOXOE010006575.1, read on the forward strand.
GACTGCTACTAGCTCTAAGGCCCTTGCACGACTATTATGTAAATTACACCTCGATCAAATCTTGTGGAGAGTCTCTGAAGTTCAATAGTGACATCATTTTGCAAACAACAATGCAAAAATTACACCGTTTAAGTTTTTTAAATAACAGAAACAGAGACCTACTGAATAACCGTAATTTATCTAAATTGAATCCCAGTGAAGGGAAGGTGTCTTTATCGTACCGTGCATTTTGATTTTGAAGACTTTTCCCAGAAAATCTTTAAACAGACAAAAGTACATAAATGTCATAGCAACACTTGTCAGCACCTAGAAGTCAAACTTGCGCTTGTGAATAAGATCCATCTCTCTTAAAGCTCAGACTACAAGAACATGGACACACATTACGTGAAGTAGGCAGCTGTACAGAAACCTGCAGCAATGTCAGTGACGCAGCGGTACCACAGCATGTAAATTCAGGTTCAGGTGGGTTTTGTAGACTTGGAGAAGCGATAAGAGGTTAAGATGTGGAAGTTTAAAAGGATGCAACCAACAATGACAATTTGGGTAGAAGAGTAGATTCAAGCTTTCTGAAATAACTTCAAACAAAACTCAGTCAATTTGATTAAATCATTTGAGAAAACCTTGTCTTGTGATTTCAATCCTAATAAGGGTTTTGTTGCTACACAGGGCATCTTTGCCTTCTTCTGTCCCCCCCAAACAAGTATTAGATCACAATTGTAAAAAAAAAAGTGATTAATGAAAAGTGATTAACTCTTAACAATCACAGATGGTTCAAGCACTACTCAGAAATCAGACCTGGAAATAAGAGAAGCCTCAAAGAGTAAAACAGTTCTTGCTTTTGCAGTTCTTCATCAAGTTATTTTTTCCCCCCAATAGCAACTACATTTGTTTAACATCTGAAGACTCACCCTCCATTGAAAGAATCTCTTACCCTGGAGATTTGTTTCAAGGAAATAATAAATAAATTAAAAACACATACATGTACTTTACATTTATTTACTATTTACTATATCGTTACCTTATCGATGAACAATCTAATCAAGCAAATCTGTTGCGTAAAAATTACATTCACTTTTCTTCGTGAGAATGTGTAAAACACATTATAAGATGAAAACTTATGAAAAGTTGCACATTAAAAAATATTATCAAGTATAACTACAAACATTTCAGCAACATCCCTAAAGTTGATCTTTATGGACAAAGGAAAAGATAGGAAAATGGTTTAAGAAAAAACAACATTGGATAGTCATCACATCTCTACAATTAAGGTACTCAATAACTCCTTTCAATAACCTCTGTATTAGACTTATTGAGCAATTACAGTGAGTTTTGATAAATTTAACTTTTCATCAGTATATGCTACAGCTTTCAACATACTCAATATGGACAATTCAGCCATCACTGCATTATGGAATTGTACGGGTGGGAAAATAACAGGTTACATTCACTGACCTGCATCTCATCCCACTGTGAAGCCCAGTGTTAACCTCTGCAGCAATCCCAAGATCTTGTCTGCTCTGGAATCTATACATTCATTTACATGCAAAATTTGCACTAGCACTGTAGAAAATGTAACTACCATAATAATAGTTCTCTTAATGTCTGAGATCCAATGTATTTGCAAGTCAATCTCAAGCATAATTGGGTTGTGAGTTTTGCTTTTTTATATCCAGAAAACAACAAGCACTTCACTAAGCAGCACACAATCACCAGTTACTGCTACTGCCTGTTGTTTTATGAGATGATTGAAAAACAAGTACTTACAAATACTTGTAAACTACTGTTTCTAAATGTTTATAAATAACATATTTAAATCCATTCACTGTTTTAAAATAAGATAGTAATTCTGTTTCAGTGATATCTGTTACTCTAATTAGATTCACCAGTTATAAAATTAAGACCAGATAAATTTTAACTTATCCTGGTCAGAAACAAATACTTTGCTTAGCCTACCACAGTGTAGAGATTACATATTTAATTACAATGCGCGTGTGGACTTTTTAAACTGCCTCTGCAAACAAAACCAAAATTAGAGCCTATAAGGTATTTACTTTTTTTATGAATTTTAGATTGCGCAGATTTCAAAGTTTGCTTGTATGTAAAAGCAGACAAAAATTTGTATCACTAATCATCTCACAATATTTATTACTACTGTTAGCACAAGGAATTTCTTATGTTGCACAGTGACTCCCTGCAGTGCTACGGACCCGAGGCAGCAGCAGCTGGAGAGCGGCTGGCCAGAGAGGGACTTGGCAGTACTGATTGACAACTGCTTGAACGTGAGCCAGCGGTGTGCTCAGGTGGCAAGAAAGGCCAATGGCATCCTGGCTTGTACCAGGAACAGTGTGGCCAGCAGGACTAGGGACATAATTCTCCCCCTGTACTGGGCACTGGGGAGGCCTCCCTTTGAGTTCTGGGAGCAGTTCTTGGCCCCTCACTTCAAGAGAGAGATTGAGGGGCTGGAGCGTGTCCAGAGGAGCAAGGCTGGGGAAGGGACTGGAGGGAAAGTCTGATTAAGAGAGGCTGAGAGAGTTGAGGGTGTTTAGCCTGGAGAAGAGAAGACTCAGAGCAGACCTTCTCCCTCTCTACAACTACCTGAAGGGAGGTTGCAGCCAACCGAGGGTTGGGCTCTTCTCTGAGGCAACTAGCACCAACATGAGAGCAGAGCCTAAAGCTGCCAGGGGAGGGTTAGGTTGGATGTTAGGAAGTCCTTCCTCATGGAAAAGATGATCAGATCCTGGGATGGACTGCCCAGGGCAGTGGAGTCTCTATTCCTGGAAGTGTTTAAGTACAGATTAGCTGTGGCACTTAGTGCTCTGGTCTGGCCAATGTGGAGATGTTAGGTCCTGGGCTGGGCTGGCTGAGCTCAGAGGTCTTTTCCAGCCTCAATAATTCTGTGATTCTGTGACCTGTGTATGCTGTGATAAAGTTCCTTAATACATAAAGGTTTGGCTTCCCAAGAACAGAAAGGAAAAATTAATCAAGATGTTAAACAGAAAAAAAGATAATCCAGAATTCTTCCTTCCTTTTTTGTGCAAGTAAATCCAATGCAATCAATAGCAATTATGAAATACAAGTGCTACCAAGTAGTTCAATTAATTAAAGACAAATCTAGATTCAAAACCAGGTTGAAGAAGCATATTATGGACCTGTGCCAGAACTGGCATATTATTTTTCCTCTGTTCACAGAACACTAAATTGAGTAACGAGAACAAAATCTGTTTGCAAATGTAAATACAAAGCAGAAGTCCTTAGTTAGCACATGCAAATACATGTTCAGAAAACAGCTTATTATCTACAATGTTCAAAATGGTAACTTCTACTTACACAAATTTAGAGATTATATTCTGTGTAATTGGGTGTAAATCTTAAAGCTATTCATTAATCATAATTTTCTTTGCAAATAAGATTAATTAGTGTTCGTAATAGCATATGCAAGATGAACTGTGAATCATACTTGCTCAAGTGACTAAACAAAGCCAGGATGGCTTCCTGGTTTTTTTAGTTAAACAAAGGGAACTGCACACTTAAGCCTAATTTCAGAAACTCCCATAGCAGAATAAAATGTAATAAAGAACTGATCAGGCCCACAGAAAACAACACATTTAACTAATAGATCAGGATCCCAGAATTCAATGTGCTAAAACATGAGACAACTGACAAAAGGTACCACAGGATCTACTTCAGTCTGCCTCAGAGGTGCTAAATGCCACAATAATCACAGCATGTCCTTCTGTGTCATGGACAGTTTCAGGGAAGGGACTGTCCCCCTCTACTCAGCACTGGTGAGGCCACACCTTGAGTAGTGGGTTCAGCATTGGACGCTTCAATTCAAGAAAGTCATTGAGGTGCTGGAGCAGGTACAGAGAAGGACAATCAAGCTGCTGAAAGGCCCGAGTAACAAGTCTTACAAAGAGCAGCTGAGGGAGTTTTGGCTGTTCTAGCCTGAGGAACAGGAGGGAGAGGGGAGACCTTATTGCTCTCTGCAACTACCTGAAGGAACACTGTAGAGAAGTGGATGCTGGTTGGTCTCTTCTTGCAGATAATTAGATATAGAAGAAGAGGGAATGGCCTCAAGCTGCACCAGAGGAGGGTTAGGCTAGACATCAGGAGAAACTGTTTTACTGAAAAAGCAGTCAGCGATCAGAACAGGCTGCCCAGGGTGTTGCCGCAGTCACAATCCCTGGATGTGTTTCAAGGTCATTTAGATGTGGTAAAGTATAGTCTAGTGGTGAATTTGGTGGAGTCGGGCTGTTGGTTCGACTTGATGATCTCAAGGGTCTTTTCCAGCCTGAATGATCTATGATTCTATGATCAGAAACTAATTAAATAAAATACAAAAGTCATACAAAGCCAAACAGTAGTAGAAAACTGCTTTGTGATAAAACAGCATCACATTGAACATACTCAGTATTCTAATGTTTTGACTAAGCACTTTCCAGGTAGGAAAATGCTTGTTCATTTTGCAAAGATAGTAAGTTTTTTCAAATTCTGAATGAGCAGCACTCTGCTACCTCAAGTCGCAGTAATAATAAAAAAGATCCCACCTGTCTACCTCATCCTAAACTTTTTTTGCTAGACTGATAGAGAATGCAGATTTTAAACTCCATCAGAAAGCGGCAAGTCATAACTTCCAAATAATTTTTGATTGTGTAAAGCTAAACTAAGGAAACAAAAAAGCAATTGCTGCTCCCCAGGGTGATGTGATTGCCAATCTTGATATACGCATTCATATGAAATACATGAGAAATGTCACACTGCTCTATTTATGCCATAGAAATCAATGAATGGCACACTGAATTTTTTATCCCACTATAACAAAAAAAAAGAGAGGGGTGGGGGGGTGGTTCGAGGGAGAGATGCTGTCTCTGGCACACCTCACAGAAGCTTATCTGCACCTTTGAAAGGCAAAGTACATTTCTCTACTAGCTGTTCTGAAAACTCTTCCAGGCAAATAGAGTGGAAAGTCATTACTTTTAGGGCAGAACAATTTCATGCATTCATATAAAGTGACGCAGCAATTAATACACATTAGCACACGTTTTTGGCACATTTAATGTAGAAAAGGTACACTGGAAAACCTCCAGCGTGCTGAGACTAAAATGATGGAAAAAACCCAGAGATGCATTAACGAAAAAGAGCTCTACTAAAATAGTTTTAAAAAATACCAACACAACCCCCCAAAACCTAAGACCAAAACACCCTACAAAACTTGACAATTATTATTATTTCTTCTACAAAACCTACCAACTCCTCATATTTGGATAAAAAGTTATGCCTTGGTCATTTATATTAAAAGATATTTAAAACTCCAACAGTTATCTTGATCCAAAGCTCAAAAGTATACTTAGGTCTTTGGAGGATTATCTGTTAAACTGGTACTTAAATACTTCTTGGTATTTGGGCTAATGTGCTACAAAATCTAGCATATTAAGATGACTTTTAATATGACCCATGCATCTGCAAAATCTTAAATGAAGATTAAATATACATTTTCTGTGTACTGATTTGACTCAGTTCACAAGCAAATGTCAGTGCTGACTGGCTTTAGAGGCCAGGTTAATAATTTTTGAAGGTACTGCTCAAGATGGTGGCTTTTGAGAAATACAAATGGCATAAGATAATCAAAACCAGGACAGAGACAGAAATAATATGACGACTCAGGATTTTGTGACAACCTTTGACCGAGTTTATTTTCTTAACATGGTCAGAAAAGATAATTTGCTGTAACTGGTATAGATCTCAAGTAAAGTAAAATGGTATTAAAAATTAAGCAGTATCTTTTTTTCCAACTGGTAATTTTATTCTACACTCAAAAGTTTTCCCTCTTGATTTCTCCGGTAGCTCCACACAAACTTGCACCTCAAGTTACTGGTTCTGCGCTGCCACCACGGCTACAAAGAACATTTCAAGGAAAGGTCTCAAGCAAGAAGAAAAACTGCAGAAGGGGTAGATGACAAATGTTCACAAATGAACACAGAAGTAGCATGGAGAACAAAGTGCTGGCAAAGTCTGGGAACTCAAGAAAAAGGGTAAATCCAGAGAAAGAATTAATACAGGAAGCAACAGAGACCTGGGAATTACAGAACTGCACTGGGTCAATGAGGCAAGTCTACAGGAATAGGAAGTGAAAACACTGAAAGTTTCCAGATAACATTTTGAAGAAAGATAGATTAAAAAACATGAAAAACACGAATATTTCATTAAATACACTGCAAAGTCTTCTTCCCTCCCTAATGTCTTTTACAAGGGCCTTGTCCTTTGTAAAAAGCAAAATAATTTCCTGTAGGCAGCAGACCTTTTTCAGAAGTAATGTATTTGTTACTCTGCAAGAACCAGACTAGACTGCAGTCTTGGGAGACTTTTAAGAGTGAATAACTGTCACATATGGAGGAAGTCTTCCTCAGTAGTCACTTGAGAAGCCATCTCTTATGTACACATAATACAGTAAATGTATGCAACTAAGGGTTATAGAACAATGTACCATAATACTGTTGTAGTTATATTTAATAAGTTTTGGAAAAGCATTTAGCAAAAAAGGGTTGAAAAAAAGCACCTCAAGTTTACTGTGTGCAAAACACTCCTCAAGCATCGAGAAAATGTGCGGAAGAGATATTGAGTGGTCTCACCTTAATGCCTCAGGATTGTTCAATATGGTGTGCTGCAATGCCAAATTGAACACAGAAAATGAGTTAGGCTGTCCACACTTCCTTGTCCTTCAATTAAAGCAGAGATTCACTTGGCTATAGATACTGAGCTGTACGCTGTAAGTACTTCTGCAGAAGTACTCTCATAGTCCGATGGCAAAGAAAATCCAAAGCAGCAGCATGCTTCCCCTGGGCAAGAATTCTCTAGTTCACAGGATAGTTGACAGATCTCTTTAGCTTTGCCTTTAAAAAGGCCTCCCTGAAAAGGAGCTGAAATCTTGCCATTCAAAATCTTCAATGAGTATGCTTTCCCTGGGAAATTTTAGTAAGATTTTTATTTGGTCCTGGCAATGATCTACTCAAATTAATACAAGAACAAGGTGATACTTCTATGAGCACATGGCCTCAAGCCTTCAAACATGTTTTTTTATGCTTATGCAGAAATACAGCTAATGATAGATTCACTACATTTATTTAAACTGTAGTTATTTCTTAGAGCAAAGAGCAAGAGAAAGCAACACCTGGAACAATGCAGGATAGAGACAAAGCTGAAATGAGGGTCTTCAGCAGAAGGAAAGCTGCTGTTGTCCACTATGGAATTATGTCATCCTTGCTTTGAGGAAGAACTTTACTTGTAAGGGTTACAGAGCACTGGAATGGGTTCCCCAGGGAGGTTGTGGAGTCTTCCTCTCCGGAGACTTCAAGGACCTATCTGGACCATCTGGACCTATCTTAGGTTCTATGGTCCTGCTCGAGCAGAGGGGTTGGACTTGATCTCTAGAGGGCTCTTCCAACGTCTAATAATCTGTGTCTGCTCTAATGGTAAATAACTCATACAGACTTTTAAAAGTCAGCTTTGATAATTTCACGGGTATTTGTGTCCAGCAAGGACTACGTGATCTGTGCTAAAGTACACAAGCTAGCAGTACGAAAGAGGAATGCACTGTGTCAGCGCACTCTCCAATTCACTCTGCTAGGATCTTCCACAAATGTTTGACACTATACAAAAACCATTCTCTGTTTAGCCAGAACAATCACACAAATTCATTGTATAATGCAAAGCACTAATGCAAAATAAACCTTCTGGCAGCATAAACACTTTCCTGCAGATGCCCCAAAGAATGAACTCGCACACCCGCACGGTCAGCTGAAAGTAGCTGTTCTCTATGCAGTCCAAGGTGACAGCAGACAGTGAAGCTTTTGGTATTTGCCAATCGGTATCTTTGAAGAAAACCAAAAGGCTGCTATACAAATTTTACAGGAATTACATGCTGTCTAAATAAACCAGTTGTATTTATATAACTATTTAACCAATACACCAGCGTAATTATCGAGACATTTTAAAGGACATATTAAATGACCTTGACATCCACAGAAATTCAAGTGGCATTCTTTTATTTTTACTTATCGTAAACACAGCAGCTGGCATTCTGAACTACAGAAAAATATCACTGCTTTGTCCCTGAGAATTATTTGGTATAGGAAATTTGCATTAGATGCCTTCCTGCATCCACCCCCACTGTCTAAAAATAAAACACTGACAGCAAACAGAAGTTAAAGAAAAAACTCTGCCTTTCTGGTTTTTGTTGAAATTTTAGAACCATGGTTTATGGGTGATAAAAATGATGGTTATATAGAAAGAATGGAAAGGCTGAGCCAAATGGGACTGTAATATGGAGAGAGAATAAAAACAATACAGTAAGATGAAAGGAAATGAGTGAAGTAGCAACAGCAGGGAAAAATAATGAGCCAGAACAAAAGCCCCCCCACCAACAGATTTTGCTACAACAGATTTTGATCTACTCCAAACAGAAATTTCCAGACATGACAACAAGAAATTTGAAAGGAAGACAGAAAACCCTGCAGTATAGGAATGGAGTCAGATAACTAATTTCTTCCCTTCCTGCTAAACACAGTATAAAAAGCTGTTAAATTCAACCATTTGGCACCTTCTTTTAGCAGTATATGCTCTGTATACAAAATATCTGCTTAATCTGTTTCTCAGCACAAACATGTTCAACAACTGTAATGACTGTGAACTACTGAAAAAGAGCTATAAAAAAACCAAACCACAAAACATTGGATTTGGAGACTAGTTTTAGCACTGCTCTGTGTAAGAAGCACATTGATTGAAGTGATACCATAGGGAAGAATCAAACTAAACCCAAACTAGAATGTTCTAAGGATGTTGACAAGACAGAGAATCACAAGGGAATTAAACTACTAATAAAAAGTCTATCAGTAATTATCAATCTTCAGGTGAAGAAAATCTCTACTGATCTTTGGTAAACTGGACAGTTTATCCGTGACACATCAATATCACAAGTAACACCTGTTTTACTTTTTACTTTATCTCTGTTTCTGGCCAATATAAGGAAAGACCATTGACCTATGAAGACCTTCAGAGGACAGATGCTCTCCATGGATATTCATTGCAAAGGAGAATAATAAAAACAGAATTCTGAATGGATGTAGGTGCTGTCTGTCAGGTTCATAAAGGCTTTATTCTTCATGTTGTTCCCACTAGTTTTGCTCTTGGTCTTTCATCCATTTTGTTTTATCACCCAAACCACATCTAGTAGTTTCTTTGTTAGGGATATTTTTTTAAGGTTTTTCTATTTAAGTTACTGTTGAGTTTAAAGCTATTCAAACATTAGCAATAAAAAAAGAAATGTATGGACGATGAGTTTATTCCAACTTCTGTAAAAGAAATATCATTTTGCCAACTAGTTTGTTCACAGATTGAATCGACAATGTTCAACAGATATTTGTGAAATAGCTACCACAGACTTAGCAGCTCAAATCTGAAAGGAAACTCTATCTACTGTTCAACTCATAGAATCATGGAAATGTTAGGGATTGGAATATTTGCTTTACATCAAGCTTGCTCACTCTGCAGTGTCGTACAGATTTAACATGGTGAACACATGGTGACCAATCACATCAATACTGCTGACAAAGATGTGGCACAATGACTGAAGAACAGTAATGTTAAACGCAATGCAAATCCACTGCCAAGACAAGGACAGAATTTCCGTTCTAAAAATATGCTCTCTTTAATTGAGACTAGATTTCTAGATTATTGTGATTGAGAATAGGGGAATACTGCATCTCAGCAGAACATCGAGTAAATACTGCTTTCCATATTTCTGTTTAATTATGCTTTTTCCCTGGCAATGCAGACTGTCTTCTCTCAGTCCCAGCTATGCCAAATGACCGCTGTGCAAACCACTTGCTCTGAGCTCTATACTACAAAGAAACAATTCTAGTATTAATGCAATGTTATATAGTATTCCAATCAATGTGTTATTTTTCAAGCCAGCTTGCAAGCAAAACCCTAATATTCCTGTAATTAATGAAGGATAATTGTTCTGGCAATGCAACTGAATGGGAACACACTTCTGTAAGTCTTCCGATGCTTGGACAACCTATGTGACACACCCAGAGCAATGTCAAGCTGCTGCAGTAAAAATGCGTCTCTCAGTCTCAGTCATCAATGCAAGTGTATCTCTCACCCCAAGGATCCAGTGACAACAGTCATCATGAACATCATACCCAGGTGTTTTGGAACTAAGGTTAGGCTGAGTTTTCTTCATTTCTGAATTTACTTTATATCTAAAAAGTAACCAACCATTTTCTAATACTCATTCATCACATATTAACAGATCTGCAAGTCCAGTTAAGTGGTTTTTTAACATGAAACAAATGTAAGACTATTAAAATTCATCACCTTGCTTTTATTTGCTTTTGGAATAGGAGCAGGAGAGCTGCAGGGTGACCTGTGTGAGAAGAGAGCAGGAGTTGCTGCATGCCAGATAAAGATACTTCCAGACAACTCCACAATGGACTCACTGTTGTGGTGGGTCCACAAACAACAAGGTGAGCACCAGCAAAGCTGGTGTCACCTCTATGAAAGCATGTTTAAGAAATGGCAACACACCAGAGAGCAGAGGACCGAAGGAAACAAATGTGAGAAAAAGCCCTGTAGAGAGTTCATAGAGGAGAGGAGGTGCTCCAGGCACCAGAGGACATAACTACACTGTGACATGTGGAGAGCACCGTGCCAGAGCAGGCAGATGTGCCTTGAAGGAACTGCAGCCCACAGAGCTATTACTGGAGCAGTTCCTGGAGTACAGTCAGCTCCTCAGCCTCAGACTGAGAAAGAATAAATGGGCACAATGTCATAGCCCTGGCTGAAGTTCACTTGGGTGCTTTCATACTTTCCCGAGTTTCCTAAATAGCACTACAGAGGCTTCGGATGAAATGTTGATGTAAAGAGATGCACAAATACATATACACAGGAATGCTTCATAATACTTCCACATGGGGAAGGTCATGTCTCTGATGTGTGCGCTTAAAATTGTTTTTAAGGTATGTAAATCCTACTGCCTCTTTTTCTTTAAGAGAGTTGTGCTCTCCTTATTCTTCACTTAAAACATCATGGTCTGTCAGTGAAAGCATTGCCATTTTTCTCCAACTATTCAATAGTACCTGTGAATCTTCATATAAGATAGATCAAACTCCCCTACTTTAGCATCAGATACAAAGCTCTCCATTTAATCATGAGAGTTAACAATAACAGCATCACCAAGTTGTTCCTGGATGCTTTCAGATGAATAAAAATGTCACTGAAAGCAATGAAGCTGGTACTGAATACAAAGTTGTATTACGGTATCTAATTCATGTGCTTTCCACTTCAGCATGGCTTAATACATGCACACACAGAAATACATCCTTGCAAGGTG
>JAOXOE010006685.1:0-24930 GCA_028565055.1 Phoeniculus purpureus
CAGTCACTGCCCAGCCTGTAGTTGTGCTTAGGATTGCCTCAACCCAGATGCAGGACCTTACACTTGGTCTTGTTGAATCCCACCTCTCCAGCCTGTCCAGGTCCCTCTGGATGGCATCCCTAATGCACCCAATGCCTCTGTCCATGTCACTGACAAAGATGTTGAACAAGACTAGTCCCAGGACTGATCCCTGAGGGACTCCGCTTGTCACTGGCCTCCACTGGGACATGGACCCATTGACAGCCACTCTTTGGGTGCGGCCATCAAGCAAATTCTTTACCCATCTAGTGGTCCGCCCATCAAACCCATGTTCCACCAGCTTGGAGACCAGAATGTGGTGCAGGACAGTACCAAAGGCTTTGGCCAGGTCCAGGTAAATGATTTCTGTCACCTCAGTACCACGCTGCACACTTCATCTTGGCACAGCTGGGTTCAGCACTGCGGCAGTGAGGTGCAAGATGCTGCCACCATCCCACATCATTACCACCACCAGTGAAGCATTCCATCCCAGCTGGGGCCAAAGTCGGGGTTGGGGCGCTGCCACTGTGTCTGACTCTCCTGCTCCCCACCCAGAAGTGACGGGGAGGGGGGACGAGGACGGACCTCCCCAGCAACTCCTGGAGAGGAAGAAAAGGCTCAGGGAAAAAAGAGAATGCCTCATCCCGGAGCCATCTCCTATATGAGTGCAGGGCACCTGGGAAAGGCCCCTAGCACCCCCGGAATGGAGCACAAACCCCTTTGCAAAGTTCCCCCACTTGAATCTTATGTTTCAGCCCTGGGGCTCTCATGACTCTTGCAGCCTGGTGAAGGCTTCGTCTATGCAAGTGACCCATTAACAAAACAATAGCCTAAGCTGATAGCTCTTTAATAACTCAGCCTCCCTGAGCAGCTCTCTGGGGTTCTTTCTGACTTCTTTAGGTTTTAAAGTGTAACACTTACTATTTTGGGAAAATAAGAGCAAAGAAATGGTGATACCCAGAATCTATTTTCCTAACCTAGTACATTTGTACTTAACAATCCCTGTTCTCCATTTCTGATAGAGCCAGGCCATGCCCTAAGAACTGCTCCACAAATGTATCCTACTGGGATGGTGATTTCTTTCAGGACTATGGAAAAGACCGTTGATTGAGGTGCTTATAGCCCTATGAAAGATGGAAATAAAAGCAATTTCATTTTCTTTAACTTACTTCTTCTTACATCTAATTTTCCCTTCATGATCAATAGTATTATTAAAACACAATAGGGGGAATAATCATCTACTTTCACAGCTCCTTCAGACTATTTGAAATGACCCAGGTTGTTTGTAACTTTTAAATGCACTTGCAGGTGACTTATGATTTTTGGGGTGAAAAACAGAGTTCCACAGTGGAAAACAGGAACCCAGCACAAAAGGAAAATAAATATTTATTTTTAGGCAAAGAACTCCAACTGTAGCTGCTTAGGTGTTGAGTTCTTTTTTGAAGATACCTGTCTATCAGCATGAAGGCAGGATACTCATCTTCAGGGTGCTATTCATCACAGACTGTAGTAGGATATCAAAGCAGGATGAACTGACTTCCAGAGGAAAGTGCTAAGAAAATTTAGCTGGTCTTGTTTAAGCTGACTCAATTTGAAGTACCAAGTCAGATGAGATGACACAACGCTGACTACAGGTCCCTCTGCTGTCCCTATGGAAAGATTAACTAATAAACTGGTGCTCGTGAGACTCAAGTAAAACATTGAGGCACAGAAATCAGAATCTAAGTCCCCGCATTTGCAGCTATTACTTTCACTGTGGCTTGGAAAACAAATGTGGCACCTTTAGTAAAAATAATGATCAAAACATGAGGAAACACCTCAGGAATGGTGGCACCATTCAGATGGAGCCTGTGCCAGAAAGGAGTCACTCAGAAAACAAACAGAAAACCACTAGTGCCTGCATGTGAGGATTTTCAGAAGGTTTCCAGTATGAACACTGACCAAGCTCAACCATTCTGCTGCTTGATGAGATCTGACAGGCTCACAGCCCAGTATAATGTCACTTCAGGCTACACAGCTGGGACTCAAACCTGGGTACTTAGTTTTACTCTTCATTTTAATCAGATCCAGGTTACAGTCTACAGGAAACATGGAGAGGGACTTTTTACAAGGGATAGCAATAGGACAAGGAGGATAGTTTCAAGCTATTTATATTGGATCTTGGGAAGAAATTCCTTCCTGTGAGGGTGCTGAGACACTGGAACAGGTTGCCCAGGGAAGTTGTGGCTGCTCCATCCCTGGAAGTGTTCAAGGCCAGGTCGGATGGGGTTCTGAGCAACCTGGTCTGGTGAGAAGCATCCCTGGCCATGGCAGGGGCCGGGAACTAGATGACCTCTGACCTAAACCATTGTAGGACTTCATGCATTTCCAGTGCAGATATTCCTAATTTCCAGGTATTCCTAGCCTGTTAAAAGGCAAGTTTAATAATATTTCTCAAAGCTTTGACCTTCGGGCAATGCTATTGAATTTATGTGTCACCAAAGCACATAGGGATGACTCTAAGTGAGGTTTTCTACTCTATAACCAAAGATTTCCATTCACTCCTCTGTTAAATGAGGCCATTAAGAGAAATGTAACTCAATAGTTTATGCTGCTGTCTGTGAGAGAAAATTGCTTTTTAATCTCTGAACCCTCAAAATGAAATTGTACCCTGGGAAGATGTTTTATTAAATAAACAAACGGAAAAAAAACAATGCGTGATTCCTTCTGCCAGCTCTGAATTGTCAGGGATCAGACTTGCTCAGCTTTCACACACCAATCTTTGCCTTTAACACAGAGGATACAGACCAATATGAACAGTGTAACTGATATTGCTAAATCTTGACTTCATGCGGTCTCAGTGCCACAAACCACCAAGGTGAACAACATACTGGTTGTTCAAGTCTAGGTAGACTATGGTCTAGGTAGTCTACATAGACTATCACAGAATCACAGACTACGGTCTGCCTGCTCACCCTCTGACAAGCCAAAGTAGCTTCACCAGTAACAACTAACCACTATATCTGCTCTCAACCTTTCCCTCATAGCCTTCCCTTCTCCCCCAGTCACACCCTACCCATTTCCTCCTTAACTGACTTGCATTAAAATAAAAAGTGAGCTCATAGCAATCAAATTTTTAATTTATTTCTTCCTTCTTCCAAAAATCCTTCTGGGCATGGTTTATAATAGAAGAAAGAAGGAATAAGCTACCCTGAACTGAGTCAACAACTGTGGTTTTGATGGTACAAATGAAGAGATGTTCAGTTGTGATGACAAACAGCCTGAACGATTTTACCTTCACATGTAAAAGCACCCAACTCTTGACAGCCAAGAGCTCTAGACAAACTCTTTCCCAATAAATATTTGATCATGCAGATCCATTATTTACAGAAAAAAAACGTACGTAGAAATAAATGTTATGGTCCAGACCTCACTGAGGTTAAGTTGCTGCATTCACACAGCACATTTATTATACTTGGGCTGCTGTAGACCTGAACACCAGTTCCTATGGTAAGCAGCTGATATGTAAATGGGCTGCACTAAAGTACCGTAAAAAAAACTGCCCACAAACAGAAGTGCCTTCAAATTAAATCACTCTTAAATCATAAAACCCAGCCTGTCCTTCGCAGGGAGACAGTGGAACAAGAAAAACAAGGAAAACCCTAAGTTTTATCCCAACCTCCTCCTGCTTCTGCCTATTTGTTGAAGGAAAATGAGGGGTGACACAATTCAATTGTTCAAAGAGTTGTCCCAGATGGTCACAGCACATCACTGAGACAAAAGGACACTGAAAGTAGAGGTAGACATGCAGCAAGGAGCTGCTTCAAGGCTCTGCAGCCATATTGATCAGAGAAGCATAGAATCATTAAAGGTTGGAAGAGACCTCCAAGATCATCAAGTCCAACTGTCAGCCCCATTCACACTGGAGAACATCCAACAGGTGATACAGGCAACATGCCAGTGTGTTAGGTTTTGAAAAATTCAGTGCAATCATTATCAGGGGTTGGAATGTTTGAGGCAATAGCGCTGCTTGCAGCCATGAATAAACAGGGGAGGACGGAGAAACTATAACTGCGAGTGAAAATTAAAAGATATGGTTGAAGGAAAACAAGTGCTATGGAGGAGAAATAGCTCTGAAGAAAGCAGTTCTCAGCGGAAGCCCAGGCAGAGGTTCTGAACAGAGCTGGTGTGACTGTGTCATGCTTGGTGTGATCAGAATATCTTGGTACATCCAAGACTGAGAAAAAATAAAGTAGAAAGGGACAACAAACTGCTTGGCTTTTTGAGAGATTTAGGTAACTAGGGGAGGATACCATTCACTAACTGAAGACCAGTGAGGACTCTGGATAGAAGCAAAGTTTCCGTCTGCTGCCAAAGAGGGGGTTTAGGGCTCTGTTGTGTAATTACAGTCACTTCAATAATGGCTTTTGCTTGGAGTCCTTACAGAGCTCCATGCTCCTATTGCAGCATTAATTCA
This sequence comes from Phoeniculus purpureus, assembly GCA_028565055.1. Taxonomy (NCBI): domain Eukaryota; kingdom Metazoa; phylum Chordata; class Aves; order Bucerotiformes; family Phoeniculidae; genus Phoeniculus; species Phoeniculus purpureus. Next base: position 4,475 of record JAOXOE010006685.1, read on the forward strand.
ACTCCCACCATTTTCACAGGCAGAAACCAACAGAAGAGAGAACAGCTCCATAATTACCCAAATAAAACTTCCAATCGCTAATTACCCAAAGAAGCAGCAAACTCAGCCTCACTCCTGCTGGTGACAGACACAGCTAAGCAACAGCAACGTGAGGTTGATTGCCTACCCTGCATCTTATAGCTAGCAGTAGGTTGTCATTCCATCTCAACCACAAAACTGCCCTATGAGCATCCAGCCTCTTCATGTCCCAGGAGATTAAACATTGACAAAGCTGTGGATGTACCAAGATATTCTGATCACACCAAGCCACCACCGCTTCACAGAATCATAGAATCAGCTAGGTTGGAAAAGACCTTTTGCTACATGGAATCCAATCTTTAACACAATTGTCCTATCCCATCACTAAACCCTGTCCCTAAGCTCCAGATCACAACTTTGAAACACAACCAGGGATGGCAATTCCACCACCACCCTGGGCAGCCTGTTCCCAGGCTTGATGACCCTTTTCAGGAAGAAGATTTTTTTCATGTCCAACCTAAACTTCCCCTGGTGCAAACTGAAGCCTCTTGTCCTGTTACTTGTTCCCAGTGAGAAGAACCAACCCCCACCTCTCTCCAGCATCCTTTCAGGAAGTTGTATACAGCAAGAAGGTCTCCAGAGCCTTCTCCAACCTTGTTGCCCTTCTCTGGACCCACTCCAGCCCCTCAATAACTTTCTTTTATTGAGGTGTCCATGACTGAAGCCAGTATTTAAGGTGTGGCCTCACCACTGCCCGGCACTTCCTAGCATTCTGAGAGGCTGGTGCAAGATATATCAGGGTACAATCCCATCGTACTGTGGTGGTACCTGGCTGTAGACTGCAGTTTTACAACTATTAGTTTTAAAATTATTTAGTGGCACTATAACTCAGGATCTTAGGGCATACTCATACGGAAGAAGAGAAGACAACGTTTGATTGTCAGCAGCAACACTTTCCATGCCAGGAAATTTCAAAGACTCTGAGAAGTTGATTTTCAAAACTCAAATTTTCTTTTCGTTTTAAAATACCACTGAGTTATTTGTGTGAAAGTTGAAGCCAGCCCTTTGTTGGTGGTCCCCAGGCAATAAGATCTCTCTGCAAATGCCACAGATTTATCAAGCTTTTTATTTTTTGCTTAAAAGCTCTATCTAGCCTTCAAAGTGCCTCTCTGTGTGCCCCTGAAAGCCAGACCCAGGAATTGCTTCTTTACAGGAAAAAACCTCATTGTTCTTTGACTACACAAGTGGATCAGTGAACTGCTGCTTGCCTTTGGGTGGTCAGTGAATCCAAATTAGCTTAACTTCCACAGAGGATATAGGGAAGGAAAGCAACTGGCATTAACCAGAGCAACACAAGCAGCTCTTCCAAACCAAATTAGCTTCAACACTCAGCACACAGAATTCTTCAGTGTGTGTGGCCAAGCTGAACTTCAGCCAAACTGCTGAACTGGTAACTGGTTTAATATGCACCTGTGGAATCCGTGTTTGTGTCTTTTTCTTCCTCTCAATCCATCTGCAGGAAGCTATGGACAAACTGAGCAAAGGAAAACTGCTTGTCTTGCCACACCCAGACCCTCTGAGGGATGTTCAGTCCACCTAAGTTACCCTCAAAGGCAGGTACTGAGACATTGGGTTGTCTGAATTGTTGTGATTGGAAGTGACCTTTAAGTCCAACTGTGGCCTAGCACTGCCAGTTCACTACTAAACTGTGTTCCTCAGTACCACATCTCCATGTCTTTTAAATATTTTCAGATTATTACCTCCCTGGGCAGTTTTTTTCATGAGAAATGCTTTCTGGAATCAGTGTCTCCTGGTTGGTGTGAAGGGAGGTGGTGAAGTCACCATCCCGGGAGTTATTTAAAAAATGAGTAGATTAAGTAGAGCAATTAAGGCTATGGACTAAGGGCTAGGGAGATGTTGGGATGAGGGCTGGACCTGATGTTCCTGGAGGTCCTTTCCAGCCATGATGATTCTAGGATTCTAAGGGAGTCCAGCCACCCAGCTCAGATAAACATGTAGAGCTGCTGGAGGGTGACCAGTGTAGAGCTACAAAGATGATGAAGGAAGTGGAACATCTCCCTTATGAAGAAAGGCTGAGGGAACTGGGTCTCTTTAGCTTGGAGAAGAGAGCACTGAGGAGTGACCTCATTAATGTCTATAAATATGTGAGGAGTGGGTGTCACGAGGAAGGAGCCAGGCTCTTCTCAATGTCATCTAGTGATAGGACAAGGGGCAATGGGTATAAGCTGGAACATATAAATTTCCATATAAATATCAGAAGGAACTTCTTCACAGTGAAGGTAATGGAGCATTAGAACAGGCTGCCCAGAGGGTTGTGGAGTCTCCTTCTCGGAGACATTTTAAACTCGCCTGGATATGTTCCTGTGCAACTTGGTCTAGGTGGTCCTGCTGTGGTGCGGGGGTTGGACTGGATGATCCTTCGAGGTCCCTTCCAATCCCTAATGATTCCATGATTCTACCAACCACACTCAGACTTTACCCAATACATCCAGATCTTTCAGAGTATAGGCCCATGTTAAAATTGGTGCTTTAAGCTAGGTGGGATGGATCATTGGAGACAAATCTGAGCCACTGGTGTTAAAGGACAAAAGACCTAATGTCTGCTTTAAGTCCAAGAGATAGGAGACTCTCGACTCTTGCAGTAAAGAAAGATTCTGAAGCAAGTCTACTCCAGGAGATTTCTCCTTCTGGCTGTTCTCCTCTCACAAAACAAGTGCTTGTTTAAACACTTCCATCATTTCAGGGAGCCTACACACCTTATTTTGCACTAGTTAAAGCAAAGCTATTTGCTGCTGCTTTGTTACGTTAATGTACAGGTTGGGACTGGTGCTCCACATTGAATTGTTGAAGTGACTGCACTGCATTATATGCAAACATCATGTTAAATAAGCACTTGCTTACTCTTTATTTCTGACAGAAATCCATTCATTAAGGTCTACAGTAGGTCTGAAGCTTAAATGTTCCAGCAATGTTGACACTTCTGATTTCTTGGTTTATGTATAAATTTGTCAATGTAAAAAACCTACACGCACACACACATTTCTACACACACATACATACAAATAGCAATAAATAACCAACGTCTGTGAGGCACTTCGTGTTTATAGCACAATCACACTGTACTAGCCACGTAATACATTAATAATGAACTGGCAGTTTAACAAAAGGCGGAAAACGACATAGTAAGATTTAAAATCCACTCAGTGCTTTTGATCTCTGAGCAGTACAGACTACAGAGGGAATTTAAAGTGTAAACCTACAGCAGCTCCGTTGAAAAGAGCTCATTCGAAATCAGCTCATTGAGCTGATTATTCTCAAGAATTCATTCTAGATATTTGGAAATATCTAGATAGTTCTACAAATTAGACAAAACCACACATGAAACCTGGAAGGATGACCTATAGTTACATTATTATCCATAAGGATGCAAGTGGCACCAACACTGCTTTCTACAAAAGTCTTGGTGCGAGCAGGATCCTCCTTGTCATGCTATGGAGGTAATGTCCCTTTGGATGTAAGGTGAGCAGATATCTTGGAGCACAACAAAGGAGATGTCATATTCCATTTGACAAACCCTAGAGGTCAGGTCAGCAATCAATGTCACTAAAACTTCACCTCAGTTTCTGTCCATATCTCAGGGAACACCATGAAGGAGGTGACAGAAAACATGATGAGTGATCCTCATCTAGGAGTGTATACAGGACCTGTCCTCTATGGGACATTTGGATGTCATATTTTATTTGGCAGAGGGATATTTCTAAATATATTTATCTATACAAGCTTGTTTCAAGATCATGGAAGACTAGTAAACACCATAAATACCCATAACTTCTCGTAAATACCAGCTAGTACATACTTATGGCCTTAGCAATGGCTGACTTGCTGTAAGTGGCCTCATCACGATCAACATATTTGTGGAATAAAGAATCTTCTAACTCCTGCTGGCTGAAGAAAGCAGATGCTTTACACTGCTCTGTTCATTTTCTGCCTGACTACTCCATGACCTTCTTAGCCAAAATTGTCACTAACTCATTTGCAACTTCGCCATCAGCTCTATGGTTAAGTATTACATTTATTCTGGTCTCATTTCAGATGTCATGCAGTAAAGACGCAACAAGTTGTTTTCAAAGCAGATGTAGGATTGCATGCAGGGTGACACACATTATCTTAAATACAGCCTTTAAGACCAAAAGATACCTGAAGACAACACTTATTTTCCACAATATCAAAGTTCTTCACAAGGTTGTTCTTAATACCTACCACTGCCTCAGACCTTCAGAATTTATAGTGTCCAAAGGCCAACAGCAAGACACTTAGGTAACATGCATGGACCTCAGCTACATTTTGTCACAACAAGACTCCAGATACATAAACTCACTTTAGACTTGAACAATCCAATTTAGGATTGAGGAAAAAAAGGAAAACATAAACAATTAAAATTCTTCCTTGGTTCACTTCTCCCTCTCCTCACCTTTATCCCTAGGAAGTGCTAACTATAACCATCAAAGACTTCTTTCTGGTCAAGTTATTTTAAAAAAGATTAATATGTTTCTTGCTCCAATGAAGAAACAGGAAAAAAAAAACCCTCCAAACAAACCCCCTAACCTGAAATTACCTTTAAAAAGTGTTGAACACTATTCCTTTTCCCATTATGCAACAACCACTTTTGACAACTTAGTTTGTTTCAAAAAAGGCTGTTGCCTGGTTATTGGGAAACACAATAAGTAAGAAGCACAGACACACTTAACCACACAATTTTTACAGCATCTTTCCAAGAACAACAGTAGCTAATTGCTGAGATTCCTACTAGTAAATATCCCTTTAATATGCAGATCTCCTAACGACTATTCCAATGCAAACTTTTGATGCTACAGTGGTTTAATTATGTACATACATATATATAAGAAAAAAGTTTAGCTCTTACTTTGCGTACACTTTATCATCTTTTCAAATCCAGCACAGCCCATGTGCCATGAGGGTCACAGCTGGAAAGTGCACTAATAATATTGAACATAAAGAGAGAACATATCTTTAGGGTGGTTGAGATCCACTTACTTGGTGCTGACTGGCTTTTGCCAGCTGCTCGTTGGCTGATTCAACATTAGAAGATGCTGCCTCAATGTTTGCTTCAATACTATCTGCAAAAGAAGATAACAGAAGATAACTGCAGGGTTTGTATATAAAATAAAGACTTTATAGCACCAGCAGTTCAGCAGTATGCTCATGGTCATCAAATGATGAGCAACATCTAGTCTGTAAGCTCTGGTACTACCAGACATAAGAACACTACCCTGTTTTGATGAACATCTAAGCTATTAGTCAGAGGCAGTGTGGCTGAGAGTTCTCCGTATGACCCCAGACAGGATGGAGGTCACTAGCACATCCCATTTCCTATACTAGAACCAACGGGAAGAGTGATGGGGAATTCAATACAAAACAGATCAAGACTGGTAAATTTACTAGGTGAAATTACAGAAGGGGCATGGCAAATTGTAACTCAAATTACCTTAGGGAGAAGATTAATCTGAATTCACGTGAGTTGTTGACCATTCCTAGTCTGTATTTGAGCAAGTCGCCTCAGACACTACTGCAGTGAACAGAGCAAACCCATAGCGTATTATTCCTCCCAGTAGCTATTGGTGTGACTCATAACCTAAACCCCTGGATCACACTTCCAAACTGCAAGGAAGGTCTGCACAGATGACTCAGACTGACATGCAATGCCTGTACCTAAAGCTAAGGGAGAAGACTCTCACTCTGGATTGCTAGATCCGCTGTTGGGAGAAGCCAGTGGAACCATGAGGAATCAAAATGAGACTCAAAAATAAAAACTATTTGCTACACTTTGCACTTCCATCAAAGACAAGTATTAGGTGAGACTCCAGAGCTGTGCTTAGAAAGGTAGATACCCATGGTATAAAACCTGAAAATAAAGCATAAATCCTGGAAATACGGACCCTTTTTGTGCACCAAATAATTCCTGGCCACGACGACAGAGCATGTGCTTCTGTGAGTTTCTGAGCAGATAATACAGCATGGAGAACATGGAAATTGTCAGGAAGAATTCAACCACAGACAGACATTTGAGAATAAAGTTCCAGGGATTTCCCTAATCCTTAATAAAATTAATGGAAATTCGTCAACTAATGGTATTAGGAGGTGGATTAAGACATGCCAGAGAAGACTGAAGTAATTTATTCTTTTGGTTTTGAAGAACATTAATGAGTCTGGCTACTTTTGTGATGGGTAAAGAAATGAGAGTTTGCAGATAAGCTGAGGGAAGTGATTGTGTTCAGGTTTTGCTATTTTAAAGGGAAAGTATTGTGGATCTGTTAATGTAATTATTCATTTCTGATTAAAAAAAAAGAGAAAGGAAATTGCAGACCAACAGCTCAATGGAATAAACAAACCCCAGTTTAATACTGTCCCTTGCTCCAGTGCTTTCCTTGTCTTCAGGACTCAGCAAGAAGAGACCACAAGGCTTCTAAAAAGCCTTCTAAAAGGACAAGGGACTTTGCTTGGGGATGGAGAAGTAAGTCTTTCCAGAGGAACAGTAGGATCCTAGGTAGGATACAAAGTCTGCTGAAGCAATCAGTCTTTTCCTTTCTCTTTGGCTTCAGTCTGAAAAGGACAATGACTCTGTTCCCAAATAACCCTGGGTCTGGGACTTTCCAGTGAGCCTAAACCCCACAACGATTATCTGCTCTTCATCTGTGAAGACAAATTTAAGACATAGTTTGAAAACAAACCTTAAGGCAATGTGATCTCCACCTCACTAAAGTGAAGGAGAAGGCTGCACCAAAGTGATGGAGGTTGCATCAAATGCAATGAGGAATTCAAAATTGGTTTCTAATTTTCCAGCTAAAACGCATCCTTTCAATAGGAACAGTACAGGCAAAGAACTAACCAGCTCTTAGCTGTAATTGGGTATGATTTTATGTCACAGAGACAGAAATCACTAAGGCCCTAAGAGGTGTCTTTCAACCCTTATCTACCTGTCTTCTGAGATCAAGCCCTGCTAATGACCAACAGGAGTCCTACAGGTGAAATTACTGGAGTGCCAGTGGCTAGAGTGGGGGTTTTTTTGTCCTAAGGTATCAAGGAATCACCTGCATGACCTGACTCTTTATAGCAGCAACAATGGGCTGGTTTCACAAGGCAGCATTTTCAGTAGAACTACTTGAAAGGCAGGAAAGTGAGTGTGAATGAGGATTTTAAAACGTTCCCACTTGGCAGTAACCAAAACGAGCCCCTCTAGGTTTCACAGAACGCTTTTATTTTTAGCACTTTAATAAGCTTAACCCTTTTTTTTTATCATTACAACTCCTGGCTAAAAATAATCAATATTACATGCTGAGAAGTTGAGAAGCACAATAACCACAAAAAAGAGAAAAAAAGATGTGTTCTGGTGTAGTATAAAGGCTTTTTTAACCTAATTAAAAGCTAACTTTGGAGCAAAATTGCTTTTGGTGTGAAAATGGATTTTGCCCAATCTAACTGCTGTGTATGTGGAGAGGTTGAAGCAAACGTCATTCCACGAAGGAAAAAGACCCTCAGGCTCTCAGAAGGGAGAAATGTGGATGTTTAGGGGAAGGAAAACCAAAGTTTCAAATGGCTTAGGGTTAGTCATTTGCAAACTTCAGTGAAAACGTCAAGTTGCAAATACCACACAGCAGAGGATTTATGAAATAATCTCATCTGGATACTAAACTAAAGCTAAAATGGGTCACACTGGCTTACACTGGTGCAATGAAATACAATTTGGAGCTCTGTGAGTCACCAGGAGCTGTGGTTATGGCTTCTAACAAAAGGCAGAGAGATCCCAGCTTTCCGTTTGAGTTTAGCAGAGCTCTAATTCTTCCAGACGGTAACACACCACAACCCTCAGAGGTAAAGACTGAGGCACAGAGCAACCACTCACCTCAATCTTCCAGGCAGACCAGGGAAGACTAAACCACCCTAAGAACTCATAACCAGCTCTTCCTGCTGGTTTTCTTCAGCCAACAGCCCAAAGCCCTGGTCTCCACAAATAAAACCATGATGGCCAAACCAGAGCAAATTCAGCATCAGACACCCTACTTGAAAATAAGGTACCTTGTCTCTTGCTTTGTGCTAAACACCAGAGTGCAGAAATACATGGGCATGTCAGCTCAGCCCTCAACCTAACATTGACTGGGAAATTCCAGCTACTGTAGCACATTCTTTCTTCCTCCTTTTGACGCAAACAAACTCAATGCTGGTTTTTTGTTTGCTTTTCTTAAGACATCCAGGTTAAAGAAAAATCTGTTGCAAGCTGCAATTCTTTAACAGATGCAAGTGATCTATTCTCAGAAGCAAGAAGTGATAGGACAAGAGGAAATGGCCTTAACTTGTACTATAGGAAGCGAGGTTGGCTTCTTCCTAGAAAAAGTCATCAGGCCTTGGAACAGGCTGCCCAGGGAGAGGATTGAATCACCATCCCTGGACATGTTTTGAAGTTGTGGAGATCTGGAGCTTAGGGCCACAGTTTAGTGATGGCCTTGGGCCAGTTAGGTTAATGGTTGGACCTGATGATCTTGAAGGTCTTTTCCAACCAAATGATTCTATACTTCTTTTAAACAACCAAAAAGGAAAGACCAAAATTGCTGTATTTGTTTTTCCAAATCCAGATCATGGATTGACATGATTTGGTTAAGTACTTTATTTTCAGTTGAATTAAATGAAATGCATTCATTTTTTGGAAGTCTTCTTTTGTCTACAATTAACACAACACCGACCTGCTATCAGGCAGCTGATGCTATTGAGTGCATAAGCTAGCAAGTCAGTCCTGTAACTAAGTTGGTTAACTGCTGAATGAAGTGTCTGTCAGTAATAAACGAGGATGATGGGGCTGTCGATTCATGGAAATAAATACACTTTATTTCTGCTTGCTCTCTTTGAAAGACCATATATTTTACCTTCAGAATAAAGTCACTGATATTTACAACTTGTTTGACCCCTTGTGCTTTACATGGCTCATTTGATTTACTTAACCCACTCAAGCTGTGGCTTCTCAAACACAATGTCTGTGGTGGAGTAAAACACCTCCCAGCAGAAATAAAGCAGCCACCTGGGCATCTTCTGCTGTTCTGACATTTACTGCTCAATTGCAGCATTACTAGAGATTGAAAGGACATGGCAATTCCAACTTCCCAAAAAGGACTTTGGATAAATCAGTGTGAAAAAAAATCCTACTGGTGGCCATAAACCACATAAACAGAAGAGCTTTGCTTCTTGTATAGAATTAGCTGGCTCATTAACAATGAGTTTACCAGCAAAATCACATTCTGAGGGTCAAACACAGAACAGCAGACAAATCTTTAGACGTCAGTAAGTCTGCAAGTGTGAAGTCACCCATTACTCGTCGTCTTATAATGTCTTAGCAGCACTGTCAGCACTACAGCGAAGTGTGAGCGTCTACATGCAACCAGGAAGACAAAAATGCACCCAGAGAGGAGAAATAGCAGAAAAAAACAGTACAGAATGGTTTGGGTTGGAAGAGACATTTAAAACTCATCTAGTCCAATCACCCTGCAGTGAGCAGGGACATCTTCAACTAGAGCAGGTTGCTTAGAACCCGGTCCAACCTGACCTGGAATGGTTCCAGGGATGAGGAAATTACAAGCTATTTTGGGAAACTTGGGCCAGAGTCTCATCACCCTCAGCATAAACAATTTATTCCTCATTTCTAGTCTAAATCTTCCTTCTTTTAGTTTAAAATCATCACTCCTTGTCCTACCACAACAGGCCTTGCTAAAAAGCTGAAACCTGAGCCTAACATGAAACCAGGCTGTCTTTTTGGTGCTGCCTAAACCCAAGGACATGCGAAAAGTCACAGCAGCCACCACCGCTGAAGTTCAGGTAGGTCAGTGGTACACAAAGCACAGGGATCCTCAGAATTTTGACAACAAGGACATTAAAAGCAGTGATACTGAGCTCTTTCAGCAGCTGGGGTGGTTTACAAAAAAGGTTTATTAGAATTACAGAGCTGGAAGGGACCGCCAAAGGTCAAGTCTAACGCCCTTGCAATAAGTAGGGACATCACTCACTAGACCAGAAGGCCCAGAGCCCCGTTAAACCTGACCTTGAATGTCTCCAGGGATGGGGCCTCCACCACCTCTCTAGGCAACCTGTTCCAGGGATCCATCACTCTCAGACTGAAGAGCTTTCTACTGATATCTGACCTAAATCAACCCTTTTCCAGCTTAGAACAATGACCTCTCATCCTATCATTCCCTGTCCTATTGAATAGTCTTCTCCAGCCTTCTGACAGACCCCTTTCAGGGTTAGGAAAGTCACTATAAGGTCCCCCCCCAGAGCCTCCTGCTCTTCGGGCAGAACAACCCCAACTCTCTCAGCCTGTCTTTGTACGAGAGGGGCTCCAGCCCTCTGAGCACTTTTGTTAGATAACAGAGCAACAACCTGAGAAGTTGGCACACATGCAAGATGCACAAAGAGATCAGAGAATTCTTGGGAAGTGGAATCACTGAGTCAGAAACAACCTCAGTGCACCCTTCCTGCATGGGCTGGGCTCTGTGCTGTAACTCTGTCTGAACAACTAGCTGAAGGCAGGAGAAGCAAGAGATGATGTCCCTATTCATCAGGATCCAATAAGAACACAAATGTACCCATTCACATAATAGCATCCTCTGGGATCACTTAAGGAAATTTAACCAAATGAGAGGCTTTGCAGACTACATTCAACCCAATGTGGGTGTTAAAGCAGTTGCACTCAGGTATTCAGGGATGATTCTAAAGATGTGCTAATTTTCTGCAGATGTCCCAACCGAGACACATAACTTGGGAGAGTTTAGTTAAGGATCCAGTTGACCGATTTCCCAGCTCAGTCTGCATTAGTGCGTCTGACAAGAGGCTCAACTGTGCCAGTCAGACTGAAGGAGGACGTGTGTGGAAGAGTTTTGATGAGTCCTCCTGACAGCATCTGCACATTGAACGAGACAGGTTGAACCTGATCACCAGGTCAAAAAGGCAACAGTGATAAAACAGGAAGTAATGCTGAACTGATGTCACAGGAAAAAAAATTACAGAATCATGGAATGTTAGCAGAAGCACCTAGAGTAGATCCCACAGGAACATGTCCAGATGAGTTTTGAATGTTTCTAGAGTAGGAGACTCCACAACCTCTCTGTGCAGCCTGTTCCACTGCTCTATTATAGAATCATAGAATCACTAGGGACTGGAAGGGACCCCGAAAGACCATCTAGTCCAATCCCCCGCCAAAGCAGGATCACTTCACTGGAGAAGTTATACAATCAGAATCACTCTAGGTTGGAAGGGACCACCTGATGATTCAGTTCCAAACCCCCACCATGGGCAGGGACACCCCACCCTAGGCCAGGCTGGTCAGAGCCCCATCCAGCCTGGCCTTAAACAACTCCAGGGATGAGGCCCCAACCACCTCCCTGGGCAACCCATTCCAGGCTCTCACCACTCTCACCATATAAAAATATATACCCTCATGGGTATAGATTTTTTACCCTCATGGTATAAAAGTATGTCCTTACATTTAGGCTGAACCGCCTGTTTTTTGGTTTGTGACCCCTTGTCCTATCAGTGATGCCACCAAGAAGGGTCTGGTCCCATCCTTATGGCACCAACCCTTTAGATATTTCTAAGCATTGATGAGATCTCCCCTCAGCCTCTTCTCCAAGGTAAAAAGACTTAGCTGTCCCTGCCTTTCCAACTTAAAATTAGACAAACTCTCCACATCCAGAAACTTCCAAAATAAGTGAGCAATTTGCATTCATGCAAATAGCTTTACTTGAAAGGAAGTTTATTATTATTATTGGGCAGTAAGCGACAATGTGGTATGTCAGTGACTATCAGCATTCTTCAAGGGCTGAATATACTGACCCCATCAAGAAGTACTACCAAGACTGAAGGAAACCACTAGCTGCCAAGTTGATGCTTGTCTGGTCAGGTCTGGGAACTCTAGGCTGAGAGATAACACAGTCATGCTTGTAAAGCCAGGGAGCAGTCACTTCAGCTCATGTTACAAAGTTCCTTCACCTCATTATTTTCAAATATAAGACGCTCTAAAGAGTGAAGCAAAAGGTTAGTAGCTCCCACATTTAATCCTGAATATTGGGAAAGTAAGTATTGAAAGTAAGACAGAAGGATTAAGTAAGGGAAAAGAAAATAAAACCTGAGGAAGTCTTCTGCCTCACACAGTTCATAGAATCACAGAATCATTAGGGATTGGAAATGACCTTGAAAGATCATCTAGTCCAATCCTGCCACAGCAGGATCACCTAGAGCAAGCCGCACAGAAGCACATCCAGGCAGGTCTTAAACATCTCCAGAGAAGGAGACTCCACAACTCCCCTGGGCAGCCCCTTCCAGTGCTCGGTCACCCTCACTGGGAAGAAGTTCCTTCTGCAGATTCACTTTATATTTACTGTGTTTTGCCTAAAAGTGGTGCTGTCCCACACAGCAAGAGATTCTGGCTATTTTCACAAGAGAAGAAAGACAGGCAAAGGGAGTTCCAGGTGCTTAGGGCTCTCTGTGTGAGGGCATAGGAGCTGATGAAGTCCAGATCTGAAAAACAACCCCAGAAACCCCGTGGTGAAACCCAGCTCACAGCTCCTGGAACCTTGCCTAAACTGAACTCTAAATACAGTTCAAAAAACTGTTCAAATATGACAATGAAAAGGAAATAATCTATTTCTCTGTCTCTCCCTAGCGGCACCATCATGCTACTCAATGGAAAAGGAACAGAGCCATCCTACGATGAAGTCTGGCACCTCCTTTCACGGCCAAACTCTGCTCTGCCTTGCCTAGACTCTCAAGCCTGCTTCACGTCATGAGAGCTCCTAGTGCAGACTGAGGTCTGTGTATCTTGAGTTAGCTTGTTTCTTAAGGTCCATGCTCACTGGAATTGTCATGTCATTGGAACTTGCACGGAGGTTCAGAAGCAAACTCTCATCAGCTCAAAAAAGAATCACAGAGCTTTATGCTGCAAGTTGAAGTTTACCTTGCACTGCCTCTACCTCTTCAGAATGCCTCTGCAGGATGAAGCCTTATTGAGAAGTCTGCTTGAGAATTACTGACCAGTCACTTCTTGGTTAGTATCCTGTTAAAAATGAGTGGTTTTAGTCTAGAAAGCAAGCACACTCGGAACAAAGATCAAAGCTTTAGAAGTGTCTTTGAAAACCTTTGCAAGCAGTTGCAGTGCTGTGATAGCTCGTAACAATGAAGGCTATTCCACAAGGCTATTCCGAGCTCATCAACAACATGGATCTGGCTTCCTCCTTGCTGTTAGCAGAAATGTGCACTGACTCTCCCCAGATGATGAGCCGGTTCAGTGAACCACCCTGTTTTTTTCTAACATAACAAGTACAACAGAATCATTAAGATTGAAAGGGGTCTCTAAGATCATAAAGTCCAACCTTCAACCCAACACTTCCATGACCACTAGACCATGTCTCAAAGTGCCTTCTGAACAACTCCAAGGATGGTTCCTCCTCCACCTCTCTCGGCAGCCTGTTCCAATGTCTAACTACACTTTCACGAAAGAAAGTTTTCCTAATTTCCAAGCTGAACTTCCCTTGGGGACATTTCCTCTTGTCCTGTCATCAGTAGCGACAAAACTCCACTCAGAACCTGGCAGAAGTGGAGACAGAGTTCCAGTCCCTTATTTTCCATCTTCCAGGAATGACGATCCAGTATTTGGCCTTTGCACCTCCTATGTCAGGAGAGTTTTGAGGCTGAGTTTAAGTTGGGACAAGACCCAGATTCACAGAGTGATGTGTAAATTCATTGCTGTGTGGTAAATACCAAATGGAGATGCACCACTGCCACTAAGGACGCAGAGTCCAATACTGTCTAGAGCCGCTCCGTGTACACGTATCACTACTATCTTCACATCACTTCCACCATTTCATCATCCATATACACACCTCTTGTCATTGTTTGAGGCTGCACCACCCATCACACTTCTTTTTTTAACTTCAGAAGCCAAATTAGTGTGGAATTGTAACTGCAGTCCTTAAAATCCTCACAGCTTAACGTAAAAGCAGCACTGCCCAGAGGTTCAGCCTCATTAAAAACAGCCTGAAGGTTTTAACTTCTCACTACTACAATGAACTTAAAAGGGAAAAAAACCCCTTCTTCTTGCCTGAACTCCTGTTACTGGATTAAGTAACGCTATGCAACGGGAGGTTAACAGAACCATCCTCATGATTAAATTCAAGGGATTAATGTTTTAGTTCAGTTGTTTTTTATTTAAACAATTTTTCCAAAGGTCACGCTAACGCTGACTGCTGCAGGCTTGGGCGACTCTCTAATTGCCCATCAGGTTCAAATGACCCTTGCGGAAGACTTGAGTTCAGTAATGTCCATCCAGCATCCTGCCATGTGAAAACTGACATATAAGGTAACTTCAGCAAGCTAGACAAAGTCCCACTGCTGTGCAGGGTAGCCTGAGCTCAGGCCTGCTAAAGGTCCCTCAAGTTCACACAAGTCTACAAGAAGACAGTGATGGATTTTGATAGGTTGTGGAGCAACAGTACCGGCAACTATAGAGATACTAAACTAACCAGATCAAGTTCCAATGACCCGCTGGCACAAAATGGCATGAAGTGCGTAACCCTCCGGCACCAGTGATCAGAAGGTCACCTGACTCACTAAAGAGACAGGTAGACAGGAGAGTTTTGGGGGTTTCAACATTTCTTAGCAATTTAAGAAAACGGCAAAGCATCAAAGAGTCTGGGACACAGGAAGAGGTCGCTGCTCCTTGACGGACAGCTAGAGATAAAAAATTCATCCAGCAAAACAGAGATGCCTCATGTCCAGACCTCCCCCACCTTCTCTTTGCCTACAGCTTGATCTGGGCTTGTGTTGAGCACCTGAGGAAGCACCCTTCTTCCATGAAGGGAAACAGACGGCAGCGTGAGCTGTGCTGAGAGAAGACGCGTGTGCCGTAGCGCGTGGGTGTTTCAGGCATACTGTGGTGTGCCTTTCAACTTGCTGTGCAGCGCACATCTTCAAGTCCACTTGAACTGTCCGCTCCTAGCGATACTGCCTATAGCACCGCTGAGCTTTGTGATCACCCCTTCCTGTTGAAAGGAAAAGGGAAATGTAAATTCCCTAGAAGCCAGAGGAGCGGGAAGACAAGGGATACGACGACTTAGAACTATGCAGAGCATCAGTTCCCTTGGTACGTCCCTTCCTCAGTGAACTCTGTGGGCCACAGGACATGGAGGTCACTTGAGGGCCTCATGCAGCGCTCAAGCCGACTACAGAAGAGTAAGCAGTGTGCGCTGGATTTGATCCCTGGCTTCTCTCCTGAAGTTAATACAGCTCCTCAACGCTTAGTTCACCAGAGGGTCAAGATATGAATCTCATGGAACTTTGCTCAGTCCTTTGCTTTTTTTTCCGCTAAGAGCACTGCCATCAAAGTGTACGAACTGATGACCTCCTTGGAGCGCCGCTTTGTTTTCTTCATCTGGTTTAATTTAGGCGTCTTGCAATTGGTAGCCTCTATCCTGGACAAGTTTTGCACTGTGCAAAATCTTACTTAGGGCAGTAGAACAAAACCTCCTCCCCTTGCAAGAATTTACCTTTTTAATGCCCATCGGTGTTTTATTATTGCTTTGGTGCATGACAGCCTTCAAAAGCATTAAGGGGGTCTTACAGCTCTACAGCGGATTCTCTGGTGCTGACTCTGATCATAATCTAACTGAAGACCACTTTAATTAACGCTGGAAAGAATAAAGGCCTTTCATAAGTGATCAAGTTATTTGAGGAAGCAAAAGCATACTCTAAAAACATTGGTGACTCGGCTTAGAGTTCTATTAGAAATATGTTTGGAGTAGCCATTTTTGCGGTGAACTATAAATTTATCTTTAATTCTGAGCTTATTCCAAACGATGGTAGGCAAGTACCAGAAATGAATGAGATTATTAAATTGCAAAAATACCTTCTAGAACAGTGACTATAAAATGTCATCTGTTCTCTACCTCATGGAAATGTATTTAGAGCTATAGAAGTGCAGAGAAACGTGACATTTATCAATGGCGAGTGAATGATTATGTCATTTGCTGCTCTGTATGGCAGTAAAACAATTCTTCTCAGTTAGTTACAGAAGTTATTCCTAACAAATTCTTACCACTGATGTTATTTAAACTTTCTTACATATCAATTAGTTTGAACTAATAAGTCTTTAGGCTATCCATTAATTGCAGCACTGTAGACACAATCTGTATTTAAAATTATGCAATGAAAATTAAGCCGAAGCACCAAGCTGTCTTGGCTAACAGAAAAGGTTTCCTCAGCCCTTCGGATAAAGAAGGAGCGATAACGGGGGCACTGAATTCACAGGAGAACTCTTTCTCAGTTTGTAGTTCTGTCTCGTCACATGTTAACGGTGACTACCGAAGCCACAAGCCGTTAACCACGGGTTTAATTTGCAGCGTTGCATTCTCAGCCTATTCATTTGCCGATCACCCGGTGTGACTGTTTTCAGACCACAAAGAACTCTGATGATTAATGCAAAGGAAGGACAGCAACATATATAACTCGAAGGACGTCTGATTAAGAGGATTCTGCAATGGGATCGGTGACAAGTGCCAGGTAAATGTGGGTGGGAGATTCAAACAGTTAACTTATTCTTCCAGGAGTTAGAAGGAGGCTGGCTGCAGACGAACCTCTGTTCTCTCCATCAAGAGAAGACACCATTTTTAGTGTCTCTCCCCTGCTGCTAGGGCTTTAGGCTCTCAAAGAAGACTTCAACTCCCACTTTTAGGACTTGCTGTCTGCAGAATAGATCTTAGGACAGATGAATTTCTCTTGTCTGTTCATTTTCTGCTTCACTAATACATGGGGACTACAATGTGGCACGTGCACCACTGTAGCTGGCATCTGGCAGGGGCTGCCACACCAGTCACTGCAGCAGAAGTGATGGGAACTGGGATTGCTTTAGAAAGGACAGGCACTAATTTATGTGTGTCTTTTTTCTTTCTATCCTCTACGACTGCAGCATGAGTGAGGGAATCAAAGATAACATTCAGCTGATTCAATCAGATTTTGGGAATGGTGTCTTCCTGCCACAGGATTTACCAAAAGAAGAGGCTGAGACTGAAATGGTCCATGTTGAACAGTGTGCCTGATGGAGGTGCTGGTACCTGAGAATGATGCTTCTCTGCAGGCAATCAGGTTAACCACAGTAGCTCACTACCTGCCTGAAGGCTACACTGGCAGGGACAGAGCTGTTGCACCCTTCCGTCTCCCATATCCTATGCTCCATTGTACTTTTAAACAAGAAAATGCAGAGCATCAGGTGGTCAACTTTCTATGTGTCATAGAGCAGGTTCTGTGAAGACACTAGTGATTACACTTCTGTTCACAAAGAGATCCCTCCCTTCTCTCTTAACGTCCAGCCTGGCCACTGTAAGGTTTCCTAATGGCAGTATTCTGCACTCGGTATGTGACTCTGACAAAACACCTTCTCTATGATTCTTACTAAATGTTCTCTGTTACATGCATGGTCATTAAAAAGGGCTCCTGCTAGTCTTAATGAATGGCTATAGAAGGGGAATGAGGGTGAGTACTGAGTCAAGCCCATTATGTGATGTCTGGGCATACGATCAGAAAAAGGGAAAAAGAGAAGGCACCTGATTACTTTCAAGTGGATGCAAATAGTGACTTCAGTGCCATAAAACCAGAGTTTGTATAAAATTTCACGTTGAAGTTTGAGGGGGTGGACAGGCACAAAGAGGGTCTCTGGTAAGATGTTCATCAGGGGTCTTAATAGCTTTCCTGATTTACAGCATATTGAAAGAAAGAGACCCACCAAAAGCATGGTAATGACAGAATTGGATGTGAAAGTGGACCCTGTTGTGGCAGGCACCTGTGAGACTTCTCTGGGAAGACTGGGTGGTGAAGCTTACTTACTTGTCCAGGCAACATTTCAAAGAACAGTACAGCAGGGCACAAAATACTTCAGCCTCTTGCTGGGCAACATTCATACTTACAACATCTGCCCTCTACTTCAGTGGAGATGTGATGGGAAAACAGACACCTACTTCACTTCAAATATCGAGACTGTGGGCAGGCTTACCGCTGTTTCACACTCCATCACTTCCTGCAGCAGCCATTAGAGAGGAGTTTAGCCTATGTAAAAACCGTAGAATCAGAATGCAGTGAGTTGTAAAGGTCCTCCAGAGGTTGTCCAGTCCAATGCTCATACAACAAGCAGAAACCTCTCCTCAAACGTGGTTTATATCACTGAATTAAATCTGCTTATGAGGGAGTTGCAACCATTAATGGGCAGCTGGGAATTAACCCCGGTCATAAATAAATAAATAAATAAATAACTTTAAAAGTAAAATAGCTAAATAATAATTTAGATAATGGAATTAATTGTCAACCAATTAGTATTTTCAAGTAGAGTGGTTGAAAACAGGTAGGAATGAGGGTACTCCACGCCAAGAGAAGATGTTAACACCGACATGGAATCGAGGAGTTTATTCCATTACACCATGGAAAGTGTGAGCCCCTGTTTGGAGTGACAATGATTCTCTGATTAAGAGACTGTCAGCCAGCTGCTCATTCCCAAGAGCCTCCACAATTTCCATGCTATAGGCTCATGCATCTACCGGCTCTCAACTTCAGCAGCATATGTGGTATAGGGAGTATTACTAAAACAGAGAAGGGTTCAATTGATGCCACCGTTTATACCAAGAACACTGATTTCTGAATCTTGAGCCCTGCTTTGAGAACTAACACTGCAGAATTTTCAGCAGAATGGAACATTTTAAGAGAGGAAATCTGAGATCCACTGACCTACATAGCAGCTCGCATAACAAAACTGATCCAACCAGGCATTTCTAAATATACTAATGGAATTAATCTCAGGAAGAACCACAGATAAGCTGTTGCACATACTCATAGTTTCTAGAAATAGCAGCCTTCAGGTTGTGCAACAATTTGCCCTATGAGCTCCACGCTGTACGTTTTACTCAGGTTTCAACACCTACTTTGTGAAAATGAAGCTGTCAGAATGTGAGCTACCACATGCAGTATCATTCCCACAGGCCAGACAGTAATTAAACACAGAGGCTGACATAGCACCACGCAGAACTCTGGTTGTCTGGAACAGCTATCAAAAGACCTACAAAAACCCGGGCTTAGGGAAAAGCACCGACTTGGTTCTAGACAACAGTTGAAACCCCACTGAAAAAGCCCCATTATGTGCTTCAGTGTTCATTTGAAACACAACTTGAAGGGTGAGGATAGTGGAGCAGCAGCTGATAGGTCCTACTTTTTAGAGCTCTCACGGGCCATCCCCACCTGACCAAACACCTTCTTCTACCAAGAGTCAGTTTGCATGGAGTAAAAATTCAGGTTGCATGGTCTGGCTCCACTTGCTCTTTTTCTGCCTAATTTATCTGAGGGTTCTGCTGTTGACAAACATGAGTTTGTTAACTAAACAGATGTTCCTCCTGTAGATGACTAACATCTAGTCACTAGTGGATTCAGACAGTTTCTGCATGAAACTGTAAATTTAGGTAATTTCTCTAGATATCCACACAGCTGCCATCAAGGCTGAGAAGGATTCTATGCCTCTTCTGCACAGAAATGTTCTCTAAGGTCATTAGTTCAGCCTAGAGCTGAAGGATTCTTACATGGGAGCAAGACCTGCACTTTTTTGGTGATGGACTTCTCTGCCCAGTTTGCCCTCCTCCTATCCTGTGGAAGCAGCAGTAAGAGCTTAGGGCACAAAGAGGTGGAAGAAGATAAAGTTTCTCTCATCATTCTCACACTCATTTTGGAGTGAGGTGCTGGATTCCTTCACTCCAATTTGCGTACTTGATACTTACATTTCCCACTTTTCAAGCACGGGTAGAACACACTGAGTGTTAATTCCACCATGCATAGCCTCTCCTCATACTGCTCCCTTTACATAGCTTGTGAGGCCAAAGTCCTGAGAGCAGGATGAAGCAAAGGACAGAGTCACTCCAGTGATGTCATAGGTGGTTACCTGACACCACAAGAGATTCTTCTCTGAGGTCTAATTTGCTTCTAACTGTGCAGGAGCATTTAAGTGTATTTGCCTCGGTCCTCACCACGTAACCCTAATATTACCCAGGTAGATGAGAGGTACCTCATAAACGTTGTTGATGCATGACAAGAACAGAGTTAACACAAGTACTTCTGGTTGGTTTGGTTGGTTTTTTTCAAATGCTCACTGTGTTGTCCCGAGGCAGCGGAGCTCCATTTCTATCCTCCTGCTTATCAGGAAAGGAAGACACAACATCCCTCAGGAAGAGAAATCAATGTTCTCGTGACACATGGAATCATAGAACCATCAGGGATTGGAAGAGACCTCGAAAGATCATCTATCCAACCCCCCCCCGTGCCATGGGCAGGGACACCCC
>JAOXOE010006696.1:0-24929 GCA_028565055.1 Phoeniculus purpureus
ATGATCCTGTGGTCCCTTCCAGCCCTGACTGATTCTATGATTCTATAAAGCCTGTGTTGTAGGTGCTTAGAACTTGTGGAAAACAATATGGATGTGTTCCGGTGTGACTTGGTCTGGGTGATGATGCAGTGGCAGGGGGATTGGACTAGATGATCTTTTGGGTCCCTTCCAATCCCTAATGAGGCTATGATTATATGATTCTGTGAGTTGGATAAGGGATTAGGGTGCACTGTCAGCAAGTTTGCTGATGACACAAAGCTGGGAGGAGTGGCCGACATCCCAGCAGGCTGTGATGCCATTCAGCGTGACCTGGACAGGCTGGAGAGCTGGGCAGGGAGAAATTTAATGAACTCTAAGAAGGGCAAATGTAGAGCCTTGCAGGGAACAATCCTGTAGAGCTGGGCAGGAACAATCACAGGTACCAGTATAGCTAGGGAATGGCCTGTTGGAGAGCAGTGTAGGAGAAAGGGACCTGGGAATCCTGGCGGACAGCAGGATGACCATGAGCCAGCAATGTTCTGTTGTGGCCAAAAGGGCCAACAACATCATGAAGTGGATCAGCAGAGGGGTGGTTAGCAGATTGAGAGAGATTCTTCTCCTCCTCTGCTCTGCCCTGGTGAGACCATATCTGGACTATTGTGTCGAGTTCTGGGATCCTCAGTTCAAGAAGGACATGGAGCTGCTGGAGACAGTCCAACATAGAGCAACGAAGATGAGATGATGAAGGAGATAGAACACCTCCTTTATTAGGAAAGGCTGAGGGAGCTGAGTCTCTTTAGCTTGGAAAAGAGGAGTCTGAAGGGTGACCTCATTAATGTTTTAAATATGTGAGGGGTGGGTGTTAGGAGGATGGATCCAGGCTCTTCTCAATGTCATCTGATGATAGGACAAGGCGCAATGGGTGTAAGATGAAACATTGGAGGTTCCACATAAATATGAGAAAGGAACTTCTTCCCACTGAGGGTGACAGAGCACTGGAACAGGCTTTCCAGAGAGGTTGCAGAGTCTCCTTCTCTGGACATGTTTAAACCTGGTTATGTTCCTGTGTGACTTGGTGAATGTGATCCTGCTGTGGCGGGGGGATTAGACTAGATGGTCTTTCGAGTTCCCTTCCATTCCTAGTGTTCTGTGATTCTGTGACAACACAGCCTTGTCCACAACCAGCATCATTCTCAAAGAGGTCTCATCACCTTACGTCTCAGCCTTCAACTCACCAGATAACTTCTCTAGCTTTCTATCAGTTATGTTGTATGAATAGTAATACACTCAGCATATAACTGGTAATAGAAATGAAAAGTCTTGATTATTACTTTCTTTCCAGGACTTTCCTTGTTGAATAAGAACTGCTATACGTAGGGAGGTCTTCTGTGTGCATTGACCACAGAAGTTTGAAGGAACTCTCCTACCCATTGACACAGAACAGAATTGTATTTATACTTCTACAACTTGAAGAGAACCTGTGGATACAGACTGATCTGGCCCTGCCTCATTCCTCCCTTCTGAGCCCCCCATTTGTAAGGAATTACTAGCACTAGGCACTGTCTGGGTAAAGGACATTATCTGCTCTCTGGCCATCTCAGTATTAAACACAGTTCTGTAAGATGCCTCATATCTTTTGTGTCCTCAGGGGTGAACTTCCACAGCAATCTGTCCCTCTCCCTCCACTCTCTTGCAGCTGATATTCTTCTAAATCTTGCAGGAGCTAAATTTATCTCAGACTTGTATCTTTCTATCCAATTTAGCTGAAATTGGCTGGCAGCTTTAAAAAACTATTGGAAGAAAGAATGACAGGCAGATACACACACACACACACACACACACTGAGTACAAGTGACTATTCAGGAAGTCGGGGTAAAATTTAAATTATCTCAGCACCTACATTTCATTATAAACCACACACAGTGAAATTAAATGCTAAAATTCAAAAATGTAGGAAACCACTTGAGTTTCTATTGAAGTTACACACTGTGTTGGTATTTTAAAATCTGATTCCTAACAGAAGTCAGTGAATCATCCTTTATTTTTTGTAAGAAATGAGAGGTTTGCATCATGTGACATTTCTGAACTGGCAGACCAACTTGTACTGAAGCTCCATTTGGTGCCATTAAGGAATCAACTGTCTTGAAGTTGTTAGCTTCTGAAATTACCTCCTGTCTCTGAATACTTTCTATTTATACTGTTTGGAAAGGAGGATAAGTTTAGTTGCAACTGAGAAGCATTAAGCTGCAGTTCGTTCATTTATATTTTTTCTGGTTGGCCTGTGCTTTCCTTCACAACTCCCAGACAGCTCTGACCTTTCGTTGTCCTGTTTTTTACTTTGTGTCTCCTCTAAGCATTAGCAGGAGTGGTGACAACAGCCAAAGGCTGTGGCTTGTCTTTGAGGACCCTTCTCCTGGTAGTATTCTAGCATGCCACAACAAGTTAAGTCGATAGCAGAAATCCTTTTTTATGGGTTTTTTTGAGCAATTAGGAAATAGCCTTTGCTTCAGGAGGAAGAGTCTACTAACAAACTGCATGCTCTTCCTCTAAAATAGACTTGGCATCAGTTACAAGGAAAACATCTTCCCTCCAACGTCTACTGCTTAAAAATGCAAATCGGCCCATATTTTATAAAGAGTCACTGATACCTTACTCTTTAGATCCCTCACTGAAATTCATGGCACGATGCAGACAGAAAGGCCAACACTCAGCCCATCCAATGTAGCCCTCAGATTGCACTTCAAGCAGCTCATCTAAGAACTGAGGTCCCACTGCAGTTAAAGGGAAAGGTCTACCTGGAGCAGTTCCTACAGCTAGAAAATCATGAGCACCAAGATATAATAGAAAGAGTTCTCTGTCTCCATGGCTATAGACAAAGCACAAGCGTCTGATGTAGACTGGCTTCACAGGCTTTTTACTCTTAGCCAGTGTGGCGTGTAACAGCTCTGCAGCATTTTTCCAGAGAGATGGTAGAAGTACTAGTGTTTTCTGGGAGTCATAAGTCTGTATTTTTTCACTCCAGATTTGTCTAGCAGATGTGCTAAGCCTCTACATTTACAGCAACTGCAGCATGGATATCACCAGCACTATATTCAGAGACCACAAGCGTAGATTAAAAACAAGTACGAAGGATTTGTCTCAGAGGTACAATTAACCTGCATTGCCCTGAGCAAATTGGACTGGATGATCTTTCGAGGTCCCTTCCAATCTCTAATGATTCTATGATTCTATGATATTTCCTTTTTTTTAATGTTTAAATGGTGGCAATTTTCTCTCCCCTATTGGAATTGGATCACATTCTCCAGGGCTTGTTGGCGTATTTTCCCCACTTGATTGCATGTTTTCAGATACACAATCATAGTTCAGTTGTGAAATTCTTGTTCTTAGTTATATAGGTGAACTCGTAACAGCACAAGTAGTGGGACCCACACTGGGATTAGTGGGACTAGTACCAGGCCAGGCATCTGGAAATATTGTCTCATGTTTGTAAATATGTCCTGAAATCAGTCTTACTGTTGCCACTTCATCTAACCAAAATAACGCTGGCAGTTCATTATTGGGAATATTTACCTAAGGCTGTGTGAAGAGCACATGTGGCAAAATTTACTCTTCAATTACTTTGCCACAAATACTTGTTGCAGTGAAAGGCCCACTGGTAGCTTCCAAAAATGAGTCGTTACTTGCATGCGTGCATTCAGATGAAAATTGTGTAAATGCCAGCAACAGAGTCAAGCAAATTGAAACCAAGCTCCATATCAAATTAATTCAGCTCTTGATTGCTTCTGAAGAAAAGATTAAATGGTAAACTCCAAGACCCTGCTATAAAACCTGTAACAGACCTGTGTGTTAGGAAGTCACCATTATGTACTTTAAAGCCTTAACTATTAATTTTCTCAGTTAAGTGTTTGCTATTAGAGTATCTGTACATTCTTTCCTCCTTTTCACATGAAACACAATAGTTGGAGCAGTGGGAGAGATTTTTCCTCCTATTGTGGTCAACTTCTGATGGGATTAACTGGTTTTGCAGTTTTTTCTGTGGGGTCTGTTTGTGACCCCACAAACAGACAGAAATGTGACAGAAATGAGGTGGCAGCTCAGTTCCAGGGGCAGCAATTGCTCCAGTACATGCTGTCAAATTGTACTTAATATGGTGGATCGATCTTTTTCAAACAAACACAGAACGTTAAGGACTGGAAGGGAGAAGGGAGCTCGAAAGATCATCTAGTCCAATCTCCCTGCCAGAGCAGGATCATCTAGTGCAAGTTGCACAACACAAGAATGAAAACTCAGGTTTCAGCCACAGTTAGGCAGACCTTGCTTGGCCACTTGTCTAGCCAGACAATCTCTAAACTCAGACATGAAAGCAGACCTTGTATCTGTCAATTTTTCCCATGAACACAGAGCAAGTGACAGTGAGGAGAAGCTTCTCATGCTGCCAGCCCACAAATCATTATTCACAAATGGTAAATGCTTATTTTCTGTATGTCTCATATTTTTAAAACTTGTTTTGGAAGGTTATTCATAGACTCATAGATTTGGACGGGACCTCCTAAGGCCATCTAGCCCAAACCCTCTGCAGCAATCAAAGACATCACTCACTAGAACAAATTGTCCAGAGCCTGACATTGAATGTCTTCAGGGATGGGGCCTCCACAACCTCTCCGGGCAGCCTGTTCCAGGGATCCACCACCCTCAGATTCAACAAGTTTTACCTCATGTCCAGACTCAATCTGCCCTTTTCCAGGACAGCTTAAAACCATAACCCCCCACTCTATCTTTTCCTGCCCTTGTGAAGTCTTCCCCACCCTTCTGACAGTCCCCTTTCAGGGGTTGGAAGGTCACTATAAGGTCTCTCAGAGCCTCTCTCTTTCAGGCTACACAATCCCAACTCTCTCAGCCTGTCCTCAAAAGAGAGGGGATGCACCCCTCTGATCAAGGTCCAACAGGTCCTTGTCCTGATTGTCTTGGAGGCTCCAGAGCTGGATGCAGTACTCCAGGTGAAATCTCACCAGAGCATCACTATTCACCTTACTCCATTATATATCCTGAAGATTGTCTCTCACTTACTGATGAAATAAAGCCACTGTTTTGGTAATTAATAAAGCCATTGTCCTTGTAATTAAATCTGGGTGTGTGTTCCCACTGCAAACCATGAAGGCTCAGCACTACATCAGGCTAAAACTGATTTATGAACAGATGCAAGAGCGAGTTGCATTGCCAAGAAAAAAACCCCAGCAAATGTCAATTGAGCTTTGGAACATTCCTTGCTCTTTTAGCTAAGGTTCTGGCAGGGGATCTGCCCAGACTACACTACATCCTGCATCCCTGTAACCAACAGCTGCTAATTCCAGAGGCTCAGTTTACTGAAGCTTAACCAAACGAGCACTAAGTGTGTTTATCAACACTGCTGAACGCTATTGTGTTACTGAATAAACACGATCAAGGGAAGTCCTGGAAGAGAGGAGAGAATTTGGCTGCTGGTGATAATTTCCAGTTGTGAAGCAATTATTTAGATAGCACATTTCAGTATGAGAATAAGGAGTTTAGTAAGTGCTGATTTGCATAACAGTAATACATGTCACTTTACATTTCCTCATGGCATTTTCATGCACTTTATGCACTGTTGCATTACCCTAATTTTTAAGTGTGCCAATGATTAACATTAGTAGTGAAGTTATTATGTTAGCTGCAGGAATATACTGCACACCATCCTTTAGGAATTAACTGTTGTGTACATGAACTGCAGAGAACTCTGAAAATTCACCCCTGATCAAGGGTATATAAAGGAAAGACTAAAGTAAATTCATACGTGAGTCTTTTTAGTTTTTTCATTAGATCACAGGCTGTCTAAGTCTTTCCTCAAAGCAACAGGCACTATAAAATGTCAATAAATCTGATTCATACTGGTCAAAGTTAGCATAGCATGTCTTAACTGTGGTGCCCACGCAATGTCTCTTTTTCTGCTGTACAGATTCAGAGATGGCAAAACCCATAGCAAATCCCTTTTTATTCTCCTGAGAGCAGGAAGCCAAATGAAAGAGAATATAACCTTTTCAAATTACCCAGTAACTACTCAGCTACACAGAAGCTACTCTAATATATTCTAATCTGTTCCATGCTCCTTATTAACTGCTGCACAGACTGACATGCCCACAGATCTGTGGTACCTACCTTTTGCCACCCACTTCTCAGGTGTTCTTCAATTGGATGTGGGACAGAAATAGCTTCATTCTCTTCATTGAATGAAAAAACCCAACTTTTCTGATATTAGTACAAATTAGTAATGCTATTTCTGTTTATTGGACTGATTGGTTTGATTTTCATTCCTTCTACACCCACGTCTAGAGTAAAATTTTCAAATTACCAAAAAAGTTTCTTAGACTGTTCGTTTTTCAGTCACAACCTGTGCAAAGGGATTTATATAGGTTCAGTCAGAGTCTGCCTGGCGCTATAAATGCCTTTTATGTTTTCCATTTTAAAAATACAGGGTAAAAGTCAGTATGGAATGATATTTTTGCATATTTGCTTAATCACAGACTATCTTCTGAATCTCAGTTTTTAAACTGAGAACTTAATTATTAGAATGAATTAATGTACATTTGGCTTCAGGTCTACAACTGCTCTGAGGAATAAAAAGATACAGTCCTTTAAAAAGAAAACCCTGTTCATCTTTTTTTAAAGCTCCAATTTTAAACCGAACATTATCATGACGGAGTAGTAAAATTTCATTTTCAGAACTGGAAACATTTAGGCATATATGATCACAAAGCATTCCGATTATTTCACCCCTCTACAAAATTGCTGCTGTTGCCAAAAGATAGAAGTTAAAATGAAGACAGCAGTGCTTGATGCTAAAATGGTGCCTGTTCCACATGCCATTGATTCCTGATGGTGTAGATGGAGAGAAGGCTTTTTAAAGATGGTGGTTAAAGAAAATACTCACTTTCTTAAGTGGGTTTGTAGGCTACAACATTCCATTTTCCAGGTATCTTGTGACGAATTTGAATGACATTAGATTTCTTCGAGCTGCAATATGGTTGTCCTCAGTCAGACCACTCTCCAGATTGAGTCACTGCTGCCATCTGGAAGGGAGTGAATTGAATTAAGATGTTTATATTTTATGTGAAGACTAAACAAAGTGTGGCAAAAGTGGTAAAAGTAATCTGAGGTGAGTGGTTGTGAGAACCTGGGCACCACCCGTGTGAAATCAGTGTGACAGTGGAATCCACCTTGCAGGATTTACCACACTGCTGTACAGAACATCTGATTCAGTCTCAATTGTTCGTGCTTTTTTTGTGTTTCAGCAGAACAGCTTATCTATATCCTGACCTAAACTCCTGAAATCTCTCCATTAATATTAATAAACTTCAATCCAATCGAGACTTCTCTGTGAAGATTTCCTCATGGAGAAATCATTCAGTCCAACACTTCCATTTTCTGAGGACAGGAAAAATAGAAAAGCAAACCCTCGTATCTGTGTGCATGCAAATAACACAGAAAAAAGTTGCAGGGTCTACTGGCATTTGTCAAACAAGAAGAAATGTTTCCTGCAGTCTCCAGCACTGAAATTTCCTTGATTAATCCAATGATAGAGTGTCTTACTCAGGCAGCATCCTCGGAAAAAATACATTAGCACATGGTTAGCATTGCTCTTACATTGCCAGCTGTCTAATCCACTTACCCTAATTTAAAAGAAGAATAATTTATGTTTTCTATTGAATACCATGTAGAAATTGTGCCTACATTGTGTCTTCTAATAATTTACACAAAAGGTTTGGACAGTCTAGTGGAATAAATCCTGTGGGACTATAAACCAGGTTTTATCTTCTCACAGATTTCTAAAAGACATTTTCTTAAGAAACAGTGGTTTTATAAATGGTGGCACTTGAGGTCAGCCTTTGAGACTTCTTCCTCGAGAAATCAAACCTAGCAGCAATGTCTAAGGCTCTAGCATCATAACATTTTTAAAGCTCTTCCAAAACATGGGAAGGAGCATGAAGTCACTGCAGCTCTCCAGACCTGCTTGCTGCAGATTCCCAAGAGCCACACTGAGTCCTGGGTTTTGAGCCCCTGGTTTAGGTCCCTCATCATGGGCAGGCTCCAGCATTGCTGTCACCTGCGACCTTCTTGTGCGAGTGGGTCCTGGCAGCCCTTCTGACAGTAGGTCTGTGGGGGCAGCAATATTCCAGACAGGTGTAATATTCGTTTGGTTGGTTTTTTAAGTAATATTTTTGCATGGTGGTTTAAATATATTAATTCAACTGTTCCATTGTTCAGTAAATAAGAGTTCATTAAAACCACATTATAGGATGTTTAACAACAACACAATAAAAAGCATTACAGGGTTAAGTTAATGATCATATTCGTACTAATATAATGGCATGAGAGTGCTCATTAATATTATTTATTTCAGATTGTTTCTGTAAACATTTATTATCATTGCTTGAACATTACTAACATGTTTGAATGGTGTCATCTTTTATTTATTTAGTGAACAACGAAGACTGATGATGTGCAAGCACTTGTTCAAGATTTTACAGCTTTTTAGGGATTATATTTGCAAACAAGAGCAATTAACACATCAGTGCACACAAGAGTGTATTGACAGCACAAAGACTAACCTGAGAAATCACCCCTGACAAATTCAACACTTCAGTGCATGTAGAAACATAACCTGGATTCTGCTAACTAGCACCCAGGGGCCTTGCTGACCCTGAGATTTGGGACCAAGTGCTCATGGTTACTGTCTTCCCAAAGAGGCTCACAGCCCATCCTGGCATGCAGAGAGCTGACAGGAACTGACAGTGTGTTTACAGGGGCTGTTCTACACAACTGCAGGTATCTAATTCTGGAAATGAATCAGTTTCTCATGAAGTATGCAAGTTTTTCCTCATCTAACATTCAAGCAGCACCATTCAGTTCTATAGTGTCTTTGTAGTACTATTTTAATGAACTTCATCAGTATTATTTGTTCATTGTGATTTATACAGAAACAAAAGCCTACTGGATCCATTAGTCTCAGAAGAAGACACAAGTAAATGGCTTAGTCATCCAAAGCTAAAATGCTGCCTCATATAGCTCAGTCTTTCTTAGTGAAATATTGAGTATTGTGCATGGTGATGATGATTTCTCCCAAAGCTGATTCTATGTCTGCTAAGGAGGGAGCTGGGAACAGCATGCCAGTGAATATGCATTGTGCGCACTGCATATTTCCGTCCTTGGATTTGCCACCCAGGTTACTACACACCCCACTGCTGCATACGCAGAGGTGTCCCAGCACAGCCTCTTTTCCGTATTAATTTCCATCACATCCAGAACTATAATTTATAATTTACTGGGGTGAGCTCAGTTTCCAGCCATAACAAAGCCTGATGTCATTTCCTATGAGATAACTGCATAGTTGTGAGAAATCTGTTGTAAGAACCAAAGACCTGAGTAAAAAGTAACATTGGAAAGATTGCAGTGATGCGCCAAAGTGGAATGCAAATTAAATTCAGTAAGGGTAAGTCTCCATATGAGTATTAGGGTACAGAGGATTTGGTACAAGCTGCTACCTCAGCAAAACATTGAGATTAGATACAAGAGCACAAGTCAGAAATCAGATTTCAAACTCGAACAGACTCTATTGTCATACAGGAGAGAGTAGTTTGCTGGTTTAGAAAGGAAACTACTTTTTTGTCCCTAAATACCTCTTTGCTCATTGCCTTGCAGAACACTTGTGGATGTAGCACAGTGAGTTCTTCCTCTTAACATTTGCTTTACATGTACTAGTTTATTCATAGGGAGTGAATCAATGCTTAAAGTGTTTGACTTCTGCATTGACAGAACACTTAAGGGGTTTGTTTTGATTTTAGATAACCTTTATATAGTTTCAAAATGAATGTGAACTTGCTACTTGTTGTGTTAGGCAGACCTGTGGGAAAAAGTTGTGTCAACAACCTGAGCTAGTGGATCTGAGGAGAGAGTAAGTATCATGTAGTCCTCTAGCAGCAGCTGTTTGCAGAAGATAACACGCTTGGCAGTACCCGGTAAGTGGTTAAGAACATCAGTTTTCTCCCTTCCCATGTCAAGGCAACTCATTGTGCTCTTGCAGAAGAGACCTATGGACATGCACTTTGTCCTGCCTGGGCTGTCACCATGCTTTTGCCACCCCTCATGATACTCTGCACCCATGGGCAAAACGATTTCTCCCAACACCTTGAACTCCTTCTGTCCTTATCCCTATCTTTTCTCCATGGGAAAAACACCAATAACACTATTGCTCATACAGAGCGATGGCACTTTAGAGTCAAACAGGTGATACCACTACAAATCAAACACAATCCAGAAGGACACTGTTATTCAGAGAGAGTGGAACTTAGAGAGGAACTTCAGGGGGCTGTTCGCCCTTCCAGCTTCAAAGTGACTTGCAGAAAAACCTTAAATTACTGAGATGAGTGAATGACACAAGTAAGGAATCCTAAATGGACAAAATAGCCACAGTGAAAAGTTGTAAATAAAGCCTAGCTTGAACAATTTCTCATACAATTTTCATTTAAAATTACAATAAAGAATTATTCCAC
This sequence comes from Phoeniculus purpureus, assembly GCA_028565055.1. Classification (NCBI taxonomy): domain Eukaryota; kingdom Metazoa; phylum Chordata; class Aves; order Bucerotiformes; family Phoeniculidae; genus Phoeniculus; species Phoeniculus purpureus. The sequence goes on from JAOXOE010006696.1 coordinate 10,542, forward strand.
TGAAAATGTAGTTGCTGGCTACAGAGAGCAAACTTTTGCCAGTTACTCACCATAAGGACATAGCTCCTGACAGAAATGCTACCATTTGTAAAGTCCTTAAAGGTTGATATTTCATCCTGAGATAACTGTGATGAAACCTGACCCCAGGCATTGGGGGATTGGACACTTGGTAGGAAGTGCTGTGGTATGCCAGACTTGGTTGTGTGGCTGTATCTGTAGGGTACTAGGAGAGCTTCCTTAAGAATGCCAGGGAAGTACACTTGGTCATGCCTCCTCCCCATTGTACCCTGAGGCAAAGACAAAGTACTGTAACACAAGTTTTGCCACATACCTTCAGAGAACATACCACACGTCCACCAAAACATCCTGGCAAACCAGCACTGCTTTCACCCAAATCCATAAAAAATTCAAATCCATTTTTACCTATAGTGAAAACTATTCTTTTAAAACTCCTCACAGAAAAGCAGTGGCCAGCACAAAGAAATGAAAACATTTCACTTTGCCCCTCCTTTAGAACGTGGATTTGTAAGCATGGATTCTGGAAAATAGGATGTGTGGCTTTCCAGGCTGTAAGAGCGTAGGAGGAACAGACAAATGGAGGGCTTGCACTGTGTTTCTTTCTAATAAGTAAGCAGGCTGAATGGTAAGTCCACCTGAAAAGAAACTGTCTGTAGGAGAAAACAAGAAGGCATCATCCTTGCCCTTAAGCTTCTGAGACCTCTAATTTCTTTATCCCTTGGACTTTCTGGAGATGTGTGAAGTTTTGGTAGCTGTAGGATTTTACAGCAATCTAGCCAGATCCCTCAGCAGCACCCCGGACTCTTGCATTAAACCGGTGCCTGCAGAAAAGCTTTTCCAGCACAAAAATAACTCATTCTCTTCATCTTCTGAACCCAGTAATTGCTTCCATGGGATATGCTTCTATTATCTGATGGTGCCACAGCAAGACTGTGCCTTTGACAGTTTTTACTTTTCTGCTTTATTTGTGTTGCACACTTGCAAACAGACAGGTTATATTTGCATTTCCAACTGAAATGGGTAGATCTTGCCTGTGTAAAGCAGAGACAGGACCATTCTGGGTAACTACTACATTTCATTCGCTACCTGAAAAAGACAGCAGGACTCTGGTTTGCTGTAAGGACAGCATCTTTCATTACTAACGCTTCTTATGATACCCTCCTAATTGTCTTTACACTTATACTTCACATTCCTCTATTTGCAAAACAACTTAATTCAGATTCCCACATTACTGTTAATTAGCAGTGATTTAATTATCACTTAGGTATATATATTTACAGTTAAGCAATGCATACATAGATTTCTGAGCCAGAAATAAAGTGAATTATTGTTGATACTGATCTTGAGAATTATTGCTGGTAGTGTACTGAGCAGCACTAGCAGCGCTGGCTTCACCACTGTCCGTGCAAGTCAGTGCAAACCTGCACAGCTGAGTGGTAAAGTGAGGTTGTGTTACCCATGCACCTGCCGATTCGCGGCACATGACACACCACGTCTTTTGTGGGGCTTTTCAATGTTGCGTCAGTACTGAGTTAGGCCTCGGTGGGAATAAAACAATAGCACTCCTACAAAAGGACTCCTGCAAGCCCTTCCCTAAAACGAAACCGTAGATTTCATTAGGCCACGACCTCATTTAGGGAGGAGCTGTAACCCCTGCAATGTCTTCCAAAAACTGCTCTGTATTTCCAAGGATTGATTTGTATTTCTGGCATGCATAGATGATGAAGACATGTATTATTGATGAAGGGTGGGCAAATGTTTTCTACTCTATTCTGAGCTCAGTATTTCGGCTTCCTTTGAATTCTTCCAGCCTCCCCATGAGCAAGTGGAATCCACTGTGTGATGGTGATGAACGCTTGAATACCATCTTAGAAACACCTACGTGCATGAGGGTGCTTCATGTGCTCCATATTAGTTGGAAAAGTATTAAATAAAATTCCTTTTGACCTACTCGTTACTATGGAGCATCTCATTTTCTGCAAGCAGAGTGACAAGAATGCAAAATGTACGTTCTTCACACTAACCTTTTATGGAGTCTTTCTAAAAATATAATTAGCTAAAAGGACAAGTTAGAAATCGTGTCAATATTAATTGTAGCAGATGGAATTTTGAGGGGAAGCAGAAAGGCTAATTTCAATTTATTTTAATAAATCTATTTTAAAATAGAGCTGTACCAGCTGGAAGTTATTCCCAGCCAACTTGTACTCACTTAAACTGAAAAAAACACTGTCAAGCTCATGGATAGCCAACTACTTGCTAGCAAGTCTAGAAGCAGTAGCACAGGCCTCCTGAACTTGTGACGCATCGCATGCAAAACCTTCTCCCAGAACATGATGGCTGTGTTAAATTGTGACAAATCTTAAAGATATTTATTCCGAGGATAAGAATTTATAGCACTTCTCACCGTAGGTGATACTGCCAAAGCTGTGCAGAATATCGGCAATTTGCCTACTCTGTAGTCGTATCTGTGCAGAAAATGTGCTCGTTACCCAGCACAGGTCTGGCGGTTATAAATAATTCTAGCTGTTATAAATAAAGTGCTGATTTACTTTAAAAATGTGGAGCCTGATCTGGCAAAGTACCGAACGCTTCACAGTCTTCAGACTCGTGGAGGATTTGAAGTGCTTGTTGGTTCATTAGCTGCTTTTGCTAGATTAACTGACGTATTACCATCTCAGGGGGAAATCCTCTCCTGCTTTCTTAAATTTCCAAACCTATAGGTGCCAGAGGTAGCTGCCTTATCAGAGACAAGTCAATCCTGCTAAACTTTTTATACTGTGTCAGCCTCTGAAGTGATTCACGGTATCCGTTCTGATTCAGCCACCTTCTTCGCAAGTTTACCTACCTCTAAGGTATTTGGGTTTTAGTTTTGACATTTCTCCAACTAAATTACAGACCACCTCACCCCTTTGGATGAAAAATGCCATTTTAGCTGATCAAGTGCCACCTCCAGTAGCTGACTACCCTACTAACTTGACTCAATATTGTTAAACAACCCCCACATGATGACTCAGTTTGTGCATTTTGCTGTGAAGCACCTTCAGTCTCTGAACCTTGTATTTTACATCTGCTTGTAAATTGATAAAAAATGCTTCAAACAGAATTCATCCCATTCGATGGATTAATGCATGCGGGTCATTACTGGCTGTTAACTGAGATCTGAACTGATGCAAATTAATTGCTTTGGGATTATATTAGCTTGTGCTAAAGGATCCTCATAACTCTGAAGGAAAATACAACAGCACCACCATCTCCTCATCTCCAAAGTCTGCTTTGAACTTCTCCACACTTTTTAGGAGACCTTATAGCCAAAATACTCTTTCTACTCTAAATATCCAGCATTTGGTATTTCCAGAGGTTATTGCTTATTGCCACACCAGTTTCAGGCATTCATCACAGGTAAACCACATTCACTGTGATCTGTCTATGCTGCAAAGGAACACGGTCTTTATTCTGGAAGATGAGAGGTTTCTGTCAGTTTATGTGTATTAAAAAGTATATTTCCCATTTTATCTGGCTCATACATATAATTTAGCTAAGTCGGGAGTCTTTAGTGCAACACCAGCAATTTTGTTATCACTAAGAGCTCACATTTGAGTATAGCTTACAGTATTCTAAAGGTTACATATCATTTCCTGTATGCATCATAGATTTGCTTGCTACCTGCTACTCCTGCTTTAAAATCCAGCTGTATGTTATCCTCAACTATTCAATATTTCTTACCTGGGTTATTTAAAGGCTGCTTTCTCAATAGCCAGATGGTTAAAGAGGTGGGCGAGATGAAGGCAGGTATAACAGTACAACAGTACTGTATGCTTGTGTCACAGTCTCAGTGTGGTATCAGCAGTTTTATATAACAGCACTTTTTATCAATACTTGCAGTTTAACAGTAGTTGACACTTAGGTGACTTATTAGGTACCTGATTATGTCGTAAGTGACTGGGGAGGGAGAAGAAGTATTTACGTATGTACACACACACACACACACACACATATATATTTAGGGCTGGACTTGGTGATCCTGGAAGTCCTTTCCAGCCGTAATGATTCTATGATCCTATTATTATTAAAATTTTACTGTATTTTTCCATGTTAGGTTTAGGTTTATTTTATTTTACATTTATAAATGACAACATCCTTTTAACATTACAGTGGCATCCCCTACTACAACGTCGGAAGGTGAGCTAAGAAAGTAGCCTTTTCTTAGTGTTCCTAAAGGCCAGAACACAGCAAATGTTCTGATAATAAGTCTTTTTCTTCATGCAGAAAATATAAATACAGTGATTACCTAATCCCTGTCAAAGAAAAAGCAATGACAGGTGCTTCTAGATAACCTAATATTTATCTAACTTCATTAAAATGGGATCTATCTCTTCTAAAATCTCATTTTGCTAACATTCACCTGCTGATGATGCACCATAAGCAGCTGCAGAAAAGGGCCTAGATGCTAGGCTAAAACTGCAAACAGAACCCACGTCTCATGCCCAGCAGACTAAATGTGGGTCCTGAGACATTAAGTGACCATGAGGAATGCGATCTAGCAACTGGCAAGAACAAGAATTGCATTTTTATTTGAATATGTATAAAACTATACAAACATATTTCTCATGTATTAAAAAACAATAAGAACTCATGTCTTTTTCCATCAGATGGGGAAAAAAAAAAAACCTGTAATCAACGATCTGGATCTTCTCTATTGACAGCAACAACCTAATTGTTGTGAGTGTAGGGAAACAAACCAGCCTTACTGGTTGCACTGCCATAAGGCTGTCAGCAAGAGAGTCGTAGCAGTGTGGGAGAGATAATGAATTGAAGGCAAATAGAGTTCTCCTTATGTTTTCTTGGTTATCTCCTTGCTCAATAGCATCATCACTTTACAGTCTGCTATGTCTTCCCTTCAATGCTGCACAGTACAGGAATTCTTGCAGTAGCAATATGTTCTATGATACATAACCTTTCATTAGCTTTACTTAGAGATTTTTGTCCTTATCACCCTTAAAGAACAACCCTTCAAATGGCCAGAACACATTAGTTAGTTGGAATTTATTATCATAATTATTTTACATTAATGTAGCCTGGATGAATTTTCTTTCCGCTTTTTATTCTTGAAATGCCTACTTTGCTGCTAATGGGTGTCTTCTGGGCCGTAAACTAATTTCTCACAAGACAAACAACATTTCATGACAGAATAAATTCAAGATTTCACTAGAACATTGGCTCTTCTTACCTGTTAGAAAAATTTTTTTTGAAAATTAGTCAAAAACTGAAACACAGAGGTGCAATCACGTCTGCAACAAAACATGTTACCTAGGAGTGGATTTCACCTCTCCTCACATCTAACTTCTGTAATCCAGCCATCTGTCCAAACTAGTCAGTTAGTCCAGAAAGAAACTAAGTAACTCCTGAAATACTGGAAGACTTTTAAAATAGCTGGGATTAATAGCTCACAAGGAGCACCATCTCCCTCCACTGTCTACAACACGTTCCAATCCCTAAACCAGACACTATATTGCTCTTGAAATATTTTCTCTGTTACAGGGAGACAATCATTTTCAGCCATCCCTATATAGTTCCTCCACATGCTTGGCATCCTGCTGACTAATCTTACTGATATGTGCTCCTTGTGGTGTGCACAGTATATTCTAACCAACAGTAGAAAAACAGTTGGTTTGTTTTTTCCTTTATTTTTTTAATCTCAGTCTGTCTTTAATTTTCTTTAATTTTCCAAAGTCCTGAAAACTTCAAAGCTGATTTGTTTTCTCTAGAAAGTATAAAGGTCAAATCCTAGGGCAGGTGTGTTTTTTAACATTTCCTTTAAGTGCCATAACAGGTTGTAACTGTCACAGCCAATTAGATTACAAAATTATGTGATCTAAGAAAACATCCGACAACAGGTTACAAGTTTAGAAAATAAGTAGCGCTTTTCAAGAAAGACCATTCCTTACTCACACTGCTTCTTAAGCAAGACACTAACTACACCAACCAGTTCTTGTTCTTTAAAAATTAACCCCTGTTCTTACTGCTTTGCAAGGCACTTAGTGCTCAAAGCAGTGACACGATTCGTGGGAAGTGTCTGGAAATGGCCGTGGAACACGGTGGTACTTTGAATGCTGCCCTCTAGAACTCCCCCAAGCAATGCAGTGCACATTTAACCAAGGGAAAATTAGCCAAAGATCTGTGTGTTTCCTGTGGTTGAACTGCTAGATGGCTTGTTCGAACAAATGCAACTGACTGTGATCAGACTTTCGTCTGGGGTGCTGTATTTCAAAACAAGGTTTAAAAAGCCAGTGTAGTACAGGACATTCTGTACGTACAGTTGCATACTATTGTGAGCATGTCTCACCTCCATCAGGCACAAAGTGTTCTCATTTACAGGGGAGGAAGGTAAGTCACAATTTTTGCCAATTAAAGAAATCTTTTAGTTTTCTGTTCCTTCCTTCCAGACAGGGGTCTCATTGCCTTTGCCTCAAACAACCTTCACAGCACGTTCCCTTCTATGTGCAGTGGCCTTCAGACTGCCTGCATGTCATTTGCCCTGTGCTGACGCCAGGCAAGAAAGCATTGCTTACATTTCATCTTTGTGCTAGAAACCACTTTTCTTCAGCTGCTGAAATGTGTTACTGGGCTGCTAAGAGCCCGTGGCACTATCTGAATAATGGTGCTTTCCATTAACTATGTAAACGCTATTTGTATCTTGCAATGATAACATTGTGAAAGTCCATTTCCAAAAAGCAAATCGAAGCTATGATAGATGAAATATTGTTCACAGGAACAAGACCTATGAAACCAGCTGCTTTGGCCTCTTCCCATGGCCATTGGCAACAGATTGATATAGAAGCCCATCATGTATTGCCTGAAGTTCTATTTTCATGTCTTGACTCTAGATGCAAATCTGAATATATTCATCCTAGCCCTTCACATGCAGCTCTAAAGCTGACAGTTCCTGTGTTTCATGGCTCACTTCCTCGACAATATCTCTACTGTTAGAAGACAGACAAAGCTGCAGTCTGTTTTGATCAAATGATATTTTGTTTATTCCTTTTCTAAATGTTAATAGAGATATAAATATTTTAAAAGTTTGATTTTTTTTAGAAAGAGAGCAAAACTAGAGATTTATGAGACAATAGATGTTATGTCCCCTTTTTACTGCCTACAGAGATACAGCAAAACATTGACAGATGTGTGATAAGGAATGAATCACCCTGGCTCACTTTCAGTCATTTCTCTTCCATTCTAAATTTGTGTTTCAACTACATAGTCAGCATCACTCATTGCCTCAACCACCCATTGGGGCAGAACCACATACAGTTCCTTATGGGATTTGCTCCAGGCTTCGTTTATTTCACTAATAATTGGACACCATTCTACACATTTTGTGCTATGCCCTAGCAGGCCAGACTGAAAGAAAGGATCCAAAAGGTCATGAGAGTGTTTTGTCTGGGTTTGTCTTAGCCTCACTTCTACTTCGTGCTCATTGACAGCGTGACCCAAAGTGTGCAAGAACGAAGCCAAGAAACAGCCCAGAAACTTCAGTGGTTTTTTTATCTCTCTCTGAAGAAAGCTGTGAATTAGATAGTTAGAATATTTTTTTCTTTTTCTGATCTTTTAACTGGATTATCAATGTCCCCCTTTGATTTTCTCAATGGCTTATTTTAAGATGAAGGGATAATATGAATTCTAATGCTGCTGTATCCTTTGAAACAGAATTTTAAAAGCTGTGATGTAAAAGGGAGAAATGAGGATTCAATTGACTGAAAAAGCAGCCAGAGGAGTGATTTGGTCTCAAGACAAGCAACATGGAGAAAATCAAATAGTTCTAGACAATCTTAGTTCAACTGATGAAACAAGCAGTTAGAAGATGCTGATTTGGACAGAAAGCATGTGGCAATTATTTGAAGATCAGAAGAACAAAAACTAAAAAGCAGAGAGGAAAAAAAATATGAGGAAGAAAAAAAATTTAAACACCATGAAACTGGTAAAAACTAAACTGAACCACTTTTCAATGTGTATTTCCCTTGAGTATTGCATTGTGGATCTGTCCTTATTTCACAGACAAAGGCAGCATCCACCTTTTAAAAATCAGCTAGCTCAGCTCTATTCTACATGCAGCACTTCAGGCAGGAATTTTCACTTGGTCTGCACAAACTTTTCTTCTACAGGAAACAAGGTGGAACCACTCTGACATAGGACAAACAGAAGTCTTCTGTTTGTCCCACATGTTTTCATTCAAACATAGGTAACACAGTTCCACAATAAGGTAAAGGTGAGATCAAAACTGTGACAAATAAAGCAAATACTTATATACATGCTCAGAAAATATTAAACACCTAAATATTAAAATAGAGAGTGTGCATCATATATAAAATCTTGCTCCAGAACATGAGTGGAGTGCATAAAATCCTGTGAGGTTCCTCAGCTGTCACGCTGTCTCACAGATGGCAATTAAATCAGTTTGGATGATAGCTGCAAAAAACTCCTTTATTGCAACTCTTTATGAAAAGTTTCACCCTGATGAGTATATTGAAATAAGTTGTTGTGGAAACATCCACTTACTACTCAATAATCTAACTTGTATTTGGAAATAAGGTTTAGGTCAGAGAGGATGTCGTTGATTATTCTTCGGAGAATAAGAAACCACAAAGTATTCTATCTTTAGGTCACCTCATTTGCCACACAACAGATCCACTCTCATTAGTGTCACACAAGGGAAAGGTATGGAGTTTTGAAGTTGAATTACTGTTTGTCTGAAAAGATCTCTATATTGTAATGCGAAGTTTTGCCATCTGTATTCCATAGAGATCTTTTCTTACACTACATTTACATTAAAATGTGAAATTGCTTGAGTTCTGCCAAGCTGCAAAACTCCCTTCTGAAACAAGCTTCATAATCCTGGTTTTGACACTTCAGCAAACTAGCGATTTCCTCATTCTAAAACTCCTGAACATACCAAACCACCTGCTTTGTGAACAACATAAATTTAAAATGCAGTTACTTGGGGACTAATTTGTTCCCCAGACTGGTGTCTTCAGCACCTTTTAGATGGTATTCTGTGTGCTATAACATTGAGAAAATCATGTTTCACAAGTTTAGGATGACTAGTATTGCAAATTTGCACAGACTTAGAAGAAAATGGTTTATCTACACATGGATAAAACCAGCAATCACTGCTTAATATCTCATCTTCTGGCTCTGTAAGAGTTTAGAACAACAGCTAATGTAGTCAAAATGTTTTGACTATGCAAGATTTTTGTTATATATATTTGTAGGATGATGAAGTTTATTTATTTTCATTATAGTCTTGTTGTGAGCTTACAGAGCACATTATACAGATCACAGAAGTGACAGGAACTAGCAAGTACTGTCTTACAAGGATGTAGACGAGATTTGTAAAATATATCCCAGAGGCAAATTCTAATGTTTTGAAGTGAACAGTCTGGTGAAATTTTCAGCAGTATCCCAATGCTAATACGCAGCAGCTTGGATACACATACAACTTGATAATTATCAGTCTGCTTGAGGGTTTGAGAAATGCATTTGTAAGTTACTTTGGAGCTGCGGTGCCAGTGAAAACAGTGAGACTAAGGTCCTAAACGTGTGAACTAGAAATTCGTTAGGCTCTTTGGAATATTTTCACTCTTGTGCTTTCTTTCATGCTATATAAAAATTGAAAGGGAGTTTGAATTCACCATACATGAAAGCATCTCTTTATTTTTAGGCATCTAATCAGCTCCCTTCATAGTATTTAATTTGCGCTTCTAAAGCCAAGCATATGGTCAGGCCCTCAGAACTGTCCCCTAAAACAATCTTTTAAATTTAAAGATCTTCCTCTGTATGGTTGCAGTATATACTTTACAATTAGTTTTAATGATTATTAGTCCTTTAGTCTCTTCAACCAGCTACACACTGGTTTCAAAATGCTTCTGCTATTGTTGCTGTTTGTGATGGCCCATGGTCATCTGTGCAAGTTCTGTTACTTACGGTGATGCCTCATCTGTAGCAGGGAATGCAAAAATATTTCTGAATTTGAGCAACATCACCACAAGTTTTTCAGTTTTACAACATCGAGAAATGCTAATAGTGCTTGATTCTCCACCAGAAAATCTATAAAGTGCTGCCACTAATTCTTCCAGTAATTTCCCATCTCATGGCACCATTCAATAGTGGTGGCTTTGCTTTTTGTTAATGTGAGTAAGCAAAACTCAGCCTTCTTTTACACCCAGGACATGATAGGTATCCACTGGACCTGAAATGTCGACAGCTGGAATGATACAAGGTGCTTATTTTCCTTTTCTTCCTCATTGTAATGGATTGTTAGCTACTGCCACTAGCAATTTCTTTACACTCAAGTTGTGCTTTCATGAAGAACAACTAAGATACTGTGTTTTAGCCTTGAAAGTATTGTAGTCATCCTGAAAATTATTCTGAAAGCTGACAAGTACCACTTGTTAAGTTTAGACTATCTCTGGCTCAATCAAAAGGAAAACCATTTCAGCACTCAAAAAACCAGCAATGTGAGGAGTAAGATAATTTATTCCCAACATGCAGACTGCAGACTAAAAGGGAATTGTAGAGGAGACCATGTCACAGTGCTAAACATGCTTCTGAAACACCAATAAGGAACACGGCGAAAAAACTCCATCCAGGCACTGTGTATCAGTTACTGATACGAGGCTCCCAGGGAACTACATTACTGCCATTAATTACAGAGTATTAGCTCTAATCTCCTATAGAGTGAGAACACCGTGTTAGCTGCTAATGGGCCCTAAAGGAGTGGTTTCTTCTTCCCTCCTCCACTGCTTAGAGCTTTCCAGTGAATACACTGCAAATCTGCAGAATGTCACCTCATCCAAATGTACTTAATGGCTGAAGAGAATCCCAGTTAAGCCACGGATGGAATTTCTGTAGGGAGAGATCAAGAAGCAGCTTTGCAGTAAAATAAACTACACAGCAATAACCACACTGCCATGTTACTTATCCTCAGATTGCTACTCGGTTTCTACTCAGGTGACTGATTCATGCCTTTGGTGAAAGATTGATAATGTGTTTTTAATTTCAGGTGATAAGTTGGTTTTTTTCCAATAACTTGCTTCTTTGCATAAAACTGTGACTGGGGAGAAGCTTCCAGTGAAAATCACAGACAAAATCCACTAAAAATACTTAATCTCATAAGCTCTCAAATATTGTTTAAAATAGGTAGTGTGACTCTTAGCTTTAGCTGGTGAATATCAAGAAATAACACAAAATAGGGGAGCAGACAGAATCACTGCTTTGCACATTTTTTCACCCACAGGTACTAAGGGAGATCCACTGATAAATACGTTCCTCATCGGATCAGTCACTGCTCAAAACCTGGTTTACTGTAGAATTTCAAAGAAACAGAGAGGGAAAAACCCCTCAAGTCTAGCAGAGGTCATGGATGAATGCATACCAATAATTGCATACAGAATGGAAATAGTAAATAAAGGAGCGTGGCTTCCTGCTTGCAGGAGAACATGAAGGCTTCCTGCTTGCAGCCAAGTGCAGTCAAATGTCAGCTGCTTGCCTGCAAAACAGCCAAGCCACTATAGAAAAAGTATTTGCAAAATGATTGATGTTTTTACTGATGCAAATTGGAACCCACTAGCTGTTGCTTACTAATTTCCATATGCTGCAACCAACAAACAGGAAGCAGAACGACGGCCAACATTATGTAGAAGTGTTGATGAATGAGACGTTACATTCAAAAAAAGATGGCTGCATTGGCTGGCCTAACTGGATTCATCAGAGTTCCCCAAGGTGAGTAGCAGAGCACATTCTGTGTGTAAGGGGAGGCATGGACCAAAGAGAACAAGTGGACCCATGGCTCTGGTGCAATTTGCTACTGCCAGGCAACAAATACATCAAGCACCTTAGGACTGAGAGAAGAACAAAAAATCAAAAATGACATGGTGATGGTTCCTTAGCATATGCAGTCATTAATAAAGCTGTATTCTGTGCACTGTGGATAAACAATTTAGATTTTGCTCTCATCATTATTTCAAGAGCATCTTAACAGTAGTAAACCCCACCTGAGACTCTGGTTGAAGTTTTGACTTAACACTATGCACCTGAGTATCTCTGTTGACTGTAATGAAATAGTGCAGTTACTTACAAGTGCAGGTGCAGAATCCAGTCTGAGGATTCTGCTCTTTATATGATAGTTCAGAGAGAAAACATGTTGTCATGGAGTCATTTTCTTTATTAGAATTTTCCAGAAAGAAGTTGAAATTTAGACTGAGTTAATATTCAAATGAGAATTACTATGCACAGTCTTCCACTTCTTGAGATAGTATTTTAATTTGTTTTTAATGACTGTAAAGTACTCCAAGACATTTGCAGGAGGAATACAGCCATATAAACCTCAGTGGCTGATTACATAAGGAATTTCTATCATGTCACTTACTCTGCTTTTCTGATACCTCTCACAAGTGCATTACAAGTTTTGCTGCTTTTTAAAGACATTGTAACTTGATTCTGGACTAAATATAAAATTTTATTTATCAAGATCTTATGATTTTTGAGAAAAGCCTGAAAATGTGAACAGTGTGCAGTATTAAAGATTAGAAAATGATAGGAAAATATGAGAAAGCCCAAAGGTGTTATTAATTTTTTATCTCATAGTTTTTAAGTCAGCCATGACTTTTAGCCTTGAGCATTACAGCACAATATATACCATTGTGATATTTATGTACCCATATAGGTGGGCCAATCTTTAACATGGAACTACACTCTCAAACTTCTTACTTATTTTAAGGAGACTAAGAGTTTATTAATGTTTTCTGTCCTCAAGAAGACAGAACTTAGTTCTCTCTTAGGGAATTCCAATAACTTCCTAAGAAAAAAGCACATGGAAACACTTCTACGCATTTCATTTCCTATGTATTCACCATATCCACAAATGAACCTTGCAGTTACCTCAAGGTGTGTAGGCTCAAGCTAGGGGCACATTAAATCTCTGCATTAGATTTATTTATCTGTATGTAATGAGTCCTCTCACTGAACAACATGCTCTCTGCTTAGAACAACTGAGCTCTAGTGACACTGGGATGAAGGCAATCATTTCTGGGCTGAAAAAGAAACCATCTCTCACACCACCAGCTGTATTTGTTGAAAAACGTTTCAACAGCAAAATACCTGCACTTACACGAAACAATGGATAAAGCCAAACAGCAGCATTACAATGGAAAAGAAGGAAAATACTGTGCAGTAAGGTAAAAACTCAGGTTCTGTAAATTAAGTGTCTGACTCCACAAAAACATTTTCCAAATCACTCCACTTGGTTTGAATTTTTTTCTGGAAAGCAAAGTTCAACTAGTCCAGCTGATTCCTTCTCCTGTATGCTCTCTTGTCATGGCCTAGGCTCCTCCTCAGACTACTTTGGGCCTGAGATGCTGAGCATCAGCCAGTCTTAGCTGCAGATTTTCCTTTTCAGTGCTGGAGTCTGGATCATATGATCCAGTCTTGGATGTAGTTCTCACTCACATGGTGAAAGATCTCGTTACCATGTGGAAGATTGTTAGTTAATTAGTTCAGTACCTTATCTCTAATACTATCAGGATTTCATGGCTGAAGTTCTTAAGGGCGCTGGGTCCACTGAACTCCGTTAAGATCAGTACTTGTTTCAGTGAGCTACTCCTCATCAGTGACAGCCACCCATGTCCTCAGTTGCTTCAAAAAAAAAGGGCAGGAAGTCCTAATTACTCAGAGAATTGGTCACTTATATCACTCTGTTTGTTAAAAATGTGATACCTGTGTGCTCCAGCTCCTGTTTTATGCTCCCTTTAGCCTGCTACACAGCAATTCTCCTATCTTACACAATTAGGATGTAAGATAAATCACTTGTGTTTACACGGAGATTTAATGGTTTAGTTTCAGCAGTGTGACCTTCCTGCAAGCACGTGCTGGTCTTCCCCATCACTTTGAAGCAATACAGAGTTCCTGTCAGCTGGTTTGGACACCCTGCAATCAGAAGGCAGATCACATACCTTCTGGTTAGGAAGGATGGGGGCTGAATTTCGACACAAAAGCTGCCAGGCTGTGGCTAGCTTAAAAACATTCATCTTTTGCCTCTTGCAATCACACTCCTTCATGAGGCCAGAATGATCCAGTGGCACTTAGAGGAAGAGTTACACAGAATCACAGACATGCCTTTGCCTTTATGTATAAAAATTCAGAACAAGGTAAAACAGAAAACCTTCAGGGAAAAAATAAATCACAGAATCACAGAATCATCATGGCTGGAAAGGACCTCCAGGGTCATCGAGTCCAGCCTTTGTCCTATTATCTAACTGCTAGACCAGATCCCTAAGCGTCGCGTCCACTCGTTCCTTGAACACATCCAGGGACGGTGAC
>JAOXOE010006707.1:0-24929 GCA_028565055.1 Phoeniculus purpureus
TAGTTGTAGAGAGTGATGAGGTCTCCTCTCAGCCTCCTCTTCTTCAAACTAAAGAGCCCCAGCTCTTTCAGTCTTTCTTCATAAGATTTATTCTGCAGGCCCTTCACCAGCTTAGTTGCCCTGCTCTGCACGTGCTCCAGCACCTCCACATCTCTTGAGGTGCCCAAAAGTGGACACAATACTCCAGATGATACTGTTTTAAACATTGTGATATAGTTGCATTTGAACAGTTACCTGTATATAGTAGAAGATGCCACACTACTAACTTGTTACTCAAAAGTGCTTAAAACTAAGAATGATACGTTATACTTGTATCTGATGGTGTCATCATCTGAAGTGTTTAGAATTTTGTTGTATCAAACTAATAGACCATTTAACTATGGCATTTGTAGGTGGGGATAAATGTAAATTCTTCTGTGAAAGAATTTAAAATACATCTGTGGTTTGAGCCTTATGAACATGATAAATTTAGCACACTACTGTGTGCCATGCCTCTGTAGTCTCTCATTGGCTCTAACTCCAGCAGAATGAATATATGTATTCTCATCTGGGCTGGGGTGGGGGGTGATGGTAATGGAGAACCCTTGTTATCTTTTTTGATTCTGAAAAACAGCCAGCTCATACAAGTAACATGACTGAATTTTGCTTTAAGACAAACTTGTGCTTTGCTGTAGGCTATTTTTAAAAATACTACTTAATGAGAAATGCACTTTCTTACATCAGCACCATTGCTGCCTTCAGTAATGCACAGAGTAGGGCAGAGGGGAAGAACGTGTGCATTTTCAACCTGCAGTATAGGTTTTATTATGGTCTATCTGAGAATCTGTAACTTTTTATTTACTGTCTTAAAACACATGTGCCACAGTCTGGCTGAATAAGAAGCCACACAAATACTAATGTGTGTTATCTTGGTATTTCTGTCAATACGAGATGAATTAATGGAGAAATGCTGAGCATCAGCATAGTGCCTAAGCACTTCTGCAAATGAGGTGGAAGGGGGAATGCCTGAAACTGACCCTTTTAATATTTGTGAAGCTGGTAGACCTTATGGTTGGGGAAAGGTTCAGTGATATTTTTTTATTGTATGTTGCACCTGTGTTACTTTTGGCAGTGGGTGGGGAAAAAAGAACAGAGTTGGACCCTGTCTGTTACTCTTCTGTAGTAATCTAAGACACTCAAGATTCGTGTTCTGATTTTTAGACTAAAATGGTTCTTTGCGTTGCTTGCTATGTCCATTTGATGTAGGAAGTAGAAGAACCTTAATGTCCAGTACTCTCTAAATCCATTGAAAAGTTTTTCAGTGGCTGAAGGTAAATGATATAAATAGGAGATGGCATAGGTAGGAACCAGTGCATCTCTTCAGTAAACCTCCTTTACCACCTGTCTGGTTGTCTGTTATCCCCTTTCCCTTGTCTTTGAGCCCTTCAGTCCTGGCTGCCTAAATAAAAGCCTCTTTCCTGATATGCTTTGGTAGAATTGAGTGTGATTGGGGATTCAGGAATACAACTGCAAAGTATCCTCTTTGTGCTTGGATGCAAATGAATGGTGCTTGGAACAGCACTTCCTGGCCTCTTAGTAACTGTGACTGCTACAAAAATCCATCCGATTCTCCCACCTGTGCCTGGGGTGCTCCCAAACAATCCTGAAACCATGTGGGTATCAACAGGCAAATGGCAGAAAAATACAGTAAAGCTGGGTGTTGGCATAGTTTTGCTTTTGTCAATTGCTTGAATGGAACTTCTTCTGCACTTGTTACGTGGGATAAGTATGAAAAGCTTTTAGAGTGTGATGTAACCTTGTGATGATCTGTACCCTCGACAGGTGCAAACTCATTGAGAACCTGTGGAATGATATTGATTGTCCAGCTGACCTTAAATGTTGTTTGTGTTTTTTTTTTTTTTTGACAGCATTGTGGCTTCACTTTAGTTTTAAGCTCTAGCAGCCAATTAGTGTCTCAAGTGCATGCGTGTGATGCTAGAATTGATCAGGTTTTGTGGGGTGTGGTGCTAGAGCAATACAGGAAAGAACTAGCCCAGCTAGAGCTCCTTAGTGGTTACTTTCTGTTTCTCTTTCTTAGGATTGCCTAAAAGAGGAAGCGTGTTTAGGGGTTTGAAAAGTAGACTTGTGAGACTCTAAAGAAAGATAGAATGTATTTCTGTTCTTTTACCTTGTTCTGAGAAATTTGGGTCATTTTGTACTCCAGGCTTGCTGCGTCAATTAATGTACTTGTCAGCATTAAAGTTGACTTGTGAAAGGCATTACTGTTGACTTCTACAAATATTTAATTGTGTGCACTATGGATTGCATAAATACAACGAGAAATTGAAGGGGGAAAAAAATTTGGTGTTCAATCATTGTTTTGCTAGACTTCAAATTTTTTCTCATTACTTCATGAAATTCTTCTCTAATTCAATCTTTGTCTTTTGTCTTTGCTGCCTTGCAGGGTTGGTACAGTAGGCCTCACTAAACTTAGCTGCAACTAAGAATTTCTCCTACATCAACTGAGTTAAGGCTGATGCTCTTGTGGAATGTGGATTAAAAGTGCGTGCTAAGTTCCAAATTTCCATTTGAGAAGCGGAGAAAGTAAATGTACCACTGCCACCAGCATCAGGACAGCAAACCAAGGGACAAAGAATTTGATCCACAGTGTTGATATATGTTAACTGGTTCACGTGTTGCTTAAAAGACGTTTGCTGGGGGGCGAGAAGTGGACGTCAGCTGTGCGAAGTCACTTTGTTTACAAAAATGAGGGCTTCTTTGGAAACAGCAGACATTGCCATTGTGGCACTGTACTTCGTGCTTGTAATGTGCATAGGTTTTTTTGCCATGTGGAAATACAATCGGAGCACCGTAAGTGGCTACTTTTTGGCAGGGCGTTCTATGACCTGGGTAGCCATTGGTGCATCTTTGTTTGTGAGCAATATTGGAAGTGAACATTTCATTGGGCTCGCAGGATCTGGAGCGGCGAGTGGATTTGCAGTAGGTGCATGGGAATTCAACGCCTTAATGCTTTTGCAGCTTTTAGGATGGGTCTTCGTCCCAGTCTACATCCGGTCAGGAGTATACACCATGCCTGAATACTTATCCAAGCGTTTTGGAGGGCATAGAATTCAAATATATTTTGCAGCATTGTCTCTAATTCTTTATATCTTCACCAAACTCTCAGTTGACTTGTATTCAGGGGCACTTTTTATTCAAGAATCACTAGGTTGGAACCTCTATTTGTCAGTTATCCTCCTTATTGGAATGACTGCACTGTTAACTGTGACTGGAGGTCTCGTTGCTGTCATCTACACAGACACCCTTCAAGCTCTGCTTATGATTATTGGTGCCCTCACACTTATGATCATAAGTATCATGGAGGTTGGTGGGTTTGAAGAAGTTAAAAGAAGGTACATGTTAGCATCACCAAATATTACGTCTATCTTGTTAACCCACAACATTTCCAATACCAATTCCTGCAATGTCAACCCAAAGCCTGATGCTCTTAAAATGTTGCGTGAGCCAACAGATGAAGATATTCCCTGGCCTGGATTTCTGTTGGGACAGACCCCAGCTTCTGTCTGGTACTGGTGTGCCGATCAAGTCATAGTGCAGAGAGTTTTAGCTGCAAAAAACATTGCTCATGCCAAAGGATCCACTCTGATGGCAGGTTTCTTAAAGCTGCTGCCAATGTTTATTATAGTTGTCCCAGGGATGATTTCACGAATATTGTTTGCAGATGATATCGCCTGCATTAATCCGGAACACTGTTTTCAAGTCTGCGGGAGCAGAGCTGGATGCTCTAACATTGCCTACCCACGTCTGGTGATGAAGCTTGTGCCAGTTGGTCTGCGGGGACTGATGATGGCTGTGATGATTGCTGCACTGATGAGTGACTTGGACTCAATATTCAACAGTGCCAGCACTATATTCACACTTGATGTCTACAAACTTATTCGGAAGAGCGCAACATCTAGAGAACTGATGATTGTAGGAAGAGTCTTTGTTGCATTCATGGTAGTTATAAGCATCGCCTGGGTCCCGATAATTGTAGAAATGCAAGGTGGTCAGATGTACCTTTATATTCAAGAGGTAGCAGACTACTTGACCCCGCCAGTGGCTGCTCTGTTTCTCATGGGTATCTTTTGGAAGCGGTGCAATGAGCAGGGAGCTTTCTATGGTGGAATGGCTGGGTTTATTCTTGGAGCAATGCGGTTGATACTTGCATTTATTTATCGTGCTCCAGAGTGTAACCAGCCGGATACTAGGCCAAGCTTTATAAAAAACATCCATTACATGTATGTTGCAACAGCTCTGTTCTGGATCACTGGGATCGTGACCTTCATAGTAAGTCTTCTCACACCTCCGCCTACAAAGGAGCAGGTTCGGACAACCACTTTCTGGGCCGTGAAAAACAGAAACGTAAAAGAGAACTCCGCAGTGGGGGAGCTGTACAAAGTGCAGGAAAAGAGCATTCTCAAGTGCAATGAAAACACTAACCATATCATTCCAAATGGCAAATCAGAAGAAAATATTAAAAATATGAAGCCAGAGGATATCAATCTTCTGGTTACTTGCAGAGATGATAGCAACCCGGTGATTTCTGTGAGTCACTCTGAAGTCGAGACACCAGTTGATTGTTACTCAAATGGACAAGCAGCTCTGATGGGGGAGAAAAAGCATGAAGAAGAGACTGATGATAGAGAGAGACATTTGAAATTCATAGATTGGTTCTGTGGCTTTAAAAGCAAAAACATGAACAAGAGAGCTGTTCGAGAGATTGAGGAAGAGACTATTTGTTTACAAATGCTGGAAGAGACTCCAAAAGTTAAACTATTACTAAATACTGGACTGGTCTGCGTCTGTTCGCTTGGAATATTCATGTTTGTCTATTTCTCTTTGTGAGTGAGTAGTGCGCTTGTAAAGGGGTATGGCTAAACATACAGAAGTTGATACAGGTCTCTGGAGATTGTTTGGGATTGGGTTTTTTGTTCTCTTGTCAAATGACATAACCACAATTCAGGCATTGTTTACGCTATAATTGTAAGATAAACATAACTAACCTATTTAGAGACCATTTGAGATGTGTTGTCCTGTCTCTGCTGAAGGCAGAATGTGTCATGTGGTGTCTTTTGTTCCTTTTTAATTTCTCTTCCCCCCCCCCGCCCCCTTTTTGCAGTACTAACCTTTTGTTTTTCCATATGGGCATGTATAAATATACCAAAGGCAAGCAAGTGGCTGTGTTTGAAGTTAGGCAATTACAAAGCTCAATCAGTGTTAAAGTGGAGATAAGTAATTTCCTGATGTGTAAAATCTCAACAATTGAAGCTGTGTGGAAAGGATTTTTAAATGTAGATCTGTCACGCAGGTCACTCTTTGTAACATAGCTGTATTACCTTGGCTAACATAGCACTTCTAAATTGTGCTTGCTGCTGTTACCTTTTCTTTTTCAATTTCTCATTTCCCTCCTGGCAACAGCAGGAAGATGTTTTCTCTCGTCACTTAAAGCATAATAGCTGTTAGTAGCTCTGTCTTTTTCCTTTGTAAGACAAGTTTTCTTTTCTTTTTTTGGCTGCTGTAAATTTCATTACTGAAAAGTCGCTATATTTAAAGAAAATCAAAAAAGCCAAAAAAAACCCCAACAGACCACTGTGGAGATGACAAATTGGTGCTGGAGGACAGGGGAGAAAAGGAAAAAAAAGACATAATTTTTTTTTGTGTGGTATGTTAAATTAGAAAAGTATATATGGAGCCTCTTCAGTCCCAGACACAATTAGGGTTAGCCTCTTTTTATGGGGAAAAAAAACCTATGTGTTCCACTGTATGAAGAAAAAGAGAGGTGTGAGACTTTGCATGTCCTTAGTCTGGTAAGCACACAGAAAAATAACTCCTGCCACACATGTTCAGAAGGAAATAGCCATACAATTGCTGCATGCTGAGTCTGTAAGGGGAGAAAAACAAGTGGGAAGACAAGGAAGGGAGACTGGGAGAAAGAGGTAGAAGTGCTCCTTGTTTCCGAGAGTCCTTTTGCCTTATGCCTTTTCCCTCTTTCCCTTTCATCTTCTCAAACTTTTTCACAATGGAACAACTCAAGAGTCCTTTGTCATATCAGAAGTATATGCGTTCATAACCTGTGTCAGTGATTGAGGTCTGCCCTTATGATTCTTCAGGAAAAAACCTCCAAAACTTCACCTAGCTGATCACAGGCTATTAGTAGGTCTCAAAATGCTGAGGGGTTTGTTTTCCTACCCCTTAAGGATGAATTCCTGAGGCAGGGAACAAACACTTTCCAGGTGTGGAAGACAAGTGTGTACAGCAGGATTGTGGAGCTTAGCAGACCAAAAGGTTTCGCAGCTCAGTCGATTTTTCCCCAGTGGTATAGCAGGAGAGTGTGGTGCCGTCCTCGCTGTGCTTGTCCTTGTGCTGAATGAAGCTGAGGCCTGTTTTCAGGCACAAAGGCTAGCTGACAGTGTGTGGCTGCACTTGCAGTATTCAACCTCTTGTACCATGGAGTAGTCATAGCCAGGATTCCCATTAAAATGATTCCTCAAGTTGGCTTTGCTCCTGACCTTGTCTCAGAACTTGTTTGGGAGAGATTAACTTGCTGGGTCAAAAGCAGTTTGAAGGACCATATGGAGCTGGGTCTCTTCAGCTTAGAGAAGAGGAGACTGAGGAGGGGTGACCTCATTAATGTCTATGAGTATGTGAGGGGTGGGTGTCAGGAAGATGGAGCTAGGCTTTTCTCAGTGTCATGGGGCAAGGGATGCAAGTCAGAACATAGGAGGTTCCGTATAAATACCAGAAGGAACCTCTTCACAGTGAGAGTGACTGAGCACTGGAACAGGCTAGCCACGGGGGTTGTGGAGTCTCCTTCTCTGAAGGTGTTTAAAACCCGCCTGGATATGTTCCTGTGTGACTTGGTCTAGGTAACCCTGGTGTGTCAGGGGGATTGGGCTAGATGATCTTTTGAGGACCCTTCCAATTCCTAATGATTCTATGACAGTTCAGCAGCATCATTTCAGGGGTCCAGAGGTGTTTCCTTAGCACATAAACAAGGACCAAGCACCATGAGTAAAATAGTTCTGTAGAATGAAATTTGGGTTAATCTCACTTTTGTCCACTGGAGAAGGTTTGGTTTTCAGTACGGGATCATAAGCTGCAGACGGTCCAAGCATCTTTTTATAGTGTGATGTATAATACTTATTTTTTAGATAAAAACTACTAATTCCCATTTTTGTACGTTGGTTTGTTTCTGTGTTGTTTTTAACTCAACAGAATTGCATTCATTCCAAATAGAGGTGAGGTGCCCTGTCTTTCTCCACTTTCTTTAGTTGTTGCACACTGGAAAGTAGACTGCTCTTAACTGGGAGCACAGTAATAAGCACAGGAGTGGTGTTGCAGTATGTGTAGAAAAGTATTCCTATGTCCGAGTCTTAATGCCAGCATGACAAGACACTTTTTCTTAAGGTTTGTATGGCAGGCTTAGTTCAGAAAAGCGTTTAAGATCCTTTTTAATGGTTAAAATCATAG
Source organism: Phoeniculus purpureus (assembly GCA_028565055.1). Classification (NCBI taxonomy): domain Eukaryota; kingdom Metazoa; phylum Chordata; class Aves; order Bucerotiformes; family Phoeniculidae; genus Phoeniculus; species Phoeniculus purpureus. The sequence continues at coordinate 7,513 of JAOXOE010006707.1, forward strand.
CATGTGAAATATGTTAGTGGCGTCTCAAGTTACTTCATTAGTGTGCTGAGTTGGGACGGTCAGTACTACAGGGAAGATGTTAAAGATTGGTAATGGTTTCTAGATGGGATAAGGTAATCTAGGGCAAAATGTGATCTCAATGGAAAGAAAACGAGTAACTTGTGAAGAGTAAAGATAAGTCTCAGTCCAACAGGACCTCAAAGAGGCTGGGATCTGTCTAATGTGCCTAATTTGGCATGGGCAAAGCAGCTCATATACCAGACGCTGTCCCTTAGTAACTTGGCATGTCTTTCTATCAGCAGCTGGTACTTGCATTTGCCAGACCAGTGTTCTTTACTCTGTATTAAATGCATTGCCACCTAACCTGTGAAGCCAGGTTAGCTCAGGGACCCTTTTGCTTGACTGCCATTGCTTCATCTGTGCTGGCTTTTTTTTTTCCCAGGGTGCCTTACATGGTTATGAGGCTGAGGGCATGGCTTTATTGCCAGCCAATGAGTGGTTTGCTTTTAATGGCTTTTCCCAGATTGTTTTTCCTCCTCTCTTCCCTGAACACCACCCCTCCCCCACCACCCCTCAATAACTTACTTAAAGAGTTAAGACACAGGATGCCTGTAACCTGTTCACTATAACTGCAGTCACGTCTGTGGTGGAACTACCCCTTGACTGTGGTCGAGACTTAATCTTTTGCAAATACACTGTGCAGCCTTTGACTCTTGAATCTGAGATATTCCTTCTCCTGGTTAATGTATTCTCATTTTTGCTAAACTAACATGTGGTAACTGGCAGTCAGTCAGTGTCTTGGTAAAGTAATACTTTGTACCCTCCGGATTGTTAGACCTGTTAAGACGTCCGTTGTGAAGAAGCTATTAAGCAAAATATTTCCCGGTGCTCTTTCTCTTTGGTTGTTCAAAAATGTTTTTCTATGCTGCTGTCTGCCTAATGCCGGCTTCTTCGGTTGTATTCTGTTTTCATGTTACAGAGGTTATAGAAGTTGCTGATGTTCTTTTCATATAACCAGTTAAGAAAAAGCCTCTGTTGGGGGGGAAAATAATATTTTAAGGCTTCAAGCAAACTGTGGGTGAGCCAACGTGTTGCCCTGTGTTATGGACCGTGTTTCCTTGAGGACTTTTTTTATAGCGTAAACATGCCTTTGCTAATATTCTGGTCATGATCCGTGTGGAAGAGGTATTAACCTGGTTTAATACATTTCGCTTTAAACACCAGTAGTCGACTAAAACTACCAAGTATCTCCTGTAATGGACGGGCAGTTTCATAAATTTTAATGCCTGGCCTTCTTGGTGGGACTGGCTAGTCATGCAGGGGTAGATCTGTGAGGATATTTGCTTCTATCTTGCAGTGGTTGGTTTATTTATTGCCTTGACAGTCTTGAAATCTTATTTTGAAATGACACTTTTTTTTTATTTCCTTTAACTTATTTTTCTGTTAAGATATTTGAATTTTCTCCCAGAAACTTTTTAGAAGCCTTTTATTTAATAAAAGAAAAAGAAAAAGGAAGAGGCTTCTTCAGAACTTAATAGTACGTAATAGTACCTTCTGGGAGATTGTTCTTATTTAATTTTCTACTGATTTGATGCTGTCTTCTGCCAAAGTTTAGGTTTTTTTGGGTTTTGTTTGTTTTTGTAATTTTTTCCTTCTATATTTTACTAATACCTGAAAAGAAATTATGAGAGTCTTTAAGAATTTAAAATGACCATTAGTATATGCTTGTGTATTTTATATTCTCCATTTTATGTGTTCCTCTTTCCACCCTAATCCCAGAGGGGCCAGCATGAAACTTCTGATGCAAGTCATGAGAGTAGTGTAACCGAGTAGTGGAAAGGATTTCCCACAAGGTTACAGTGAAGTGGGCAGAGCCATCCAAGGATCTCTGAATGAGCACTTAAAGTAGAAGATGCTTACGACTTTAAAACGTACAGCTTTATTTTTTTTATATATATATTTTTTTAAATCCTAAGATAAAGTAGGTGTTGGGGGATGCTCCCTTTCAGAGAGCAGGATACATGGAAGAAGTTGGAGTTGCTGAGCTCTAGCTTTCTTGGGGAAGTCTTTGGATTTAGCATGTATAGCAAAGCAAAAATACTCATCTGTTGATTTGGTATTCTGTACGTTCTGTGCCCTTAAATGTAATTGTTTTGAAAATAAAATTAACCTTGTTGTGTGATGTTAAAAAGCAGATGTGTGCAATGTTTTAATTTTTTTTAAGAAAATGTTTGTATATAATAAATGGTTGGTTTAATGTGCTTTAATTGGCCTAAGGTAAAGAGTAGTCCTAGAATGTAAACGTATATACTTAGGATTCTGATTTCACTGTGAGCTCACTGAACTCTCTTGTTTTGCAAAGTGGTTTGTTTTGTTTACAAAACACTTTCTAGGATTTCTTTTATGGTGTTGGTTTAAAGGCATTTGCTTCACTTCTGTTCCAATAATGAATTCATGGTATAGTGACATCTGGTGACACAGCATTATCAGTTTCACTGTGTAAAGTCAGACACTTTGAGCAAAAATGGTAATGATATGACAATTCTCTGTGTCTATGAATACACGTTTTTAAATGAGGTGGTTATAAAAATAGTTGCTGTGCAAAATGTTAGTAGTCTTCTTCAAGAAGAAAGCAAATTTTCTAATATCACTAGAGCAGTCTCTTCATCTTATTTTTAAAGCACAGTGTCAAAGTGATGCTGCTTTACCTTGTATTTCTGATATAATGTTTTTTTAGATATCTGTGAAGTATTTTTGAGTTTTGTTGCTGTTGTATTTTTCTGCAGATTTTATATAAAAATACCAGTTAATGAACTGCCTTTTTGGTTTTTTTTTAACTATTCAACTAAGATACATTTCAGACCAAAACCAAATGATTTCATATAGCATTTGAAACCTGCCTTTTTCCTTGTCCTTTGGCTGGTTTCTCTTTGGCTGATGTTTTTCTTTCTTTTTTTTTTTTATTTTTTTAAATAAGCCAAATGGGGCATGTAGATAAGATCAATATAATGGATCCAGGTCTCTTTTGGTAAAGTGTTATTTAAAGGTCTATTAAGATCTCATAAGACAATATACTGAAAAAAAAAAATTGTAGTAGAAATATAGATTTAGAAGTGTTAATGAGATTAATACAGCTTAATTATATTGTAAGTTGCTACTGTCCTTAATGACAAGCTTTTTGTTATAGAAATGATGTATGATAAATTAATTTTGGTCTAGTGTATAGAATTATCATATTGCTATAAATCTTTGAAGTAAATCTGATGCAAAATTTTCATAGTTAGCATTGCTGGCCCTGTGTATACTGTTCTTTGTATCTTGTATGCATATTATTTTGCCTACTGCATTAGTCTTCAAACTAAAACTCTTATTAGAGTATTTGGATACTTCAGACTGTGTTTCTTGCAGTTTACATTCCTTTACCATGGCATTTTTGTCCTGTCTGAAAGTATTGTATGGAAATGTTTAAAACTTCTGTACAAAGTTTCAATAAAAATAGAGGAAAAAATGAACCAAACCAACAGAACAGATATTTGTGAACCTGTTTTGGAGAGCCTGTCTATAATTGCCATATGTGTTCTTGCTTGTAGTGAACATATCCCTGTATGTAAAGGTGATTCCCATGTCCCCCATTAGTAAAAGGAAGATCTCTTGAAGCAGGGTGCACACCACCTCGTTCTTTAAAACTGCAAGAACTTTAACTTCAGTTCAAGTCATGGTGTGGGGAGGTTGGGCTGGGCTGGGCTGGACTGAGCAGTGACATGAAGCTCCCTAGCAGGGCATGCTAGCCCCCAAAGCACCCTGCAGAGCAGCAGCTTGTATTCTGAACAAAAGGGGTGAACTTAAATTTCGCAGAGCAGCTATGTTGCGTGCCATATGACGTTGTGATTATTATCTTTAAAATTTCACTTTCTATAAAAGAAAATGCCCTGTTCAGCTGCTGCTTAAGCAGCTCTCTTGAGTGTGCAATGGGCACCTTCTTATTGATTGTAGAGTACCTCCAGTTGTGCTTTGCTGTTCCTCTGGGTCTGCCCCTGCCTGGATGCCTCTGTGTTTGTCCTGTGTTTATTTCTGACTGCAGTCTAGAAATCTGTCCTAGTTCCCGTGTCGTCCAACAAGCCTGTTCCTTTAGTCATGCCCTAAGAGCAAGGCATGTGATACGGTCTTCTCTCTTGTAGGTAAGCAGTTGCAGCTTGTGGTAGTCCACTTAGACATTTGCCTTTGGAGATGGAAGGTTATCTTCTCACAGTTTTTACTGGAAAAAGATTAAAACATCAATATGGTTCTGTGAGCAGGGACCAAATATGAGTCATCCACTTCCTGTGACCCCCTCATCCCAGTCCCCTGTAAGGATGTATTTTAGATAATAGCCATGGAAAAGCAATGGTGTGAATCATGACTTCTTTGTTTTCCATTGATGGCCACTTCTCAAAGAGTGGGGCAGGCCTGGTGTTTAGTCACCTGTGAACTGGGAATTAGTATGTTCTTTCATAGATGGAATGTTGTCAAAAAACTGGCTATACTGTTTTTCAGCTACAGAGGAGATGCAGCCTTCACCAGAGTTACTCATGGTACTGTTTTGCTGCTCTGTAGAAGAAGAGGGGAAGCTTTGCTGTTATTTATTGAAGGCAAGAAGGGAAAACACTTTTGGAGAGGAAGCTTTGGATTTGGGATGAAAAATAAGCAAAGTTTCCTGCCAGCAAGTTTGTTTTGGATTTGTGATTTCCAGGAGGGGGTGAGACTTCATGTTTTCATTAGTTAGCTGTTAATTGATTAAATGAGTTTATTCATTGATTATTCAGTGAGCATCTGTCCCTCTGATTGATTTTAAAAGAAGTTCAAGAAGCCTCAGTCACCAGCTGGGTTCATTTGTATTAGTTAGCAAAGACTCTCCATCAATCCCCTATTTACTGAAGTTGTGGGACTTTGTTTCTTTGGGTGTGGAGTCCTGGCCCAGGCTAGTTGTGGGCAGGTTCAACGCATGCTGCAACAGCATTTATTTTGAGGGTTCACTGGAAAAACCCAAGGAAATGGTGGTAATGAGTACTCTTCGCCTGCTGGCTCTGAAGTGAGGTTTTCTTCCTTGGATGTGGCTGTCCCAGTTTGCCCTGTGCATGTTCTCAAGCCAGGAAAGTGAACAAGCCGGGAGGTTTCAGTTGTCTGCTGAGCAAGCATGTTTCATCAGCTTGTACTCAGTGATTTGCACTTCTGATGAATTCTTTGTGGTGTTTGTAGGTAGATAAGATGACAGTTTGACTTCATGATCTGATGTTTATATGCTTTTAATTTGCCAGCAACTATATTTAATACTTATTTAAACATGAAAACTAGTTTTGTGAGTTATATGGAGTGATATTCTAAGCTATGATGTAGAGAATTTGAGCAAGTGCCAGAGTTCACTTTCTATTATGCGTACCAGTTGGTGGAAACAGAGTGACTTCTACCTTAAACAGAGATCTGGTTCAAAGCCAAAGAGAATTACTTTCTTGCAAAAGTGTGAGGATTTAAATTCATGGCAGTGGTCCTCACACACTCTGGAAAGTTTTGTGGCAACCATGTTCAGGTTTTTCTTGGTCCTGGCCCTTCCTTGTTCTGTTGCAGCGAGACTGTGCATGCAGGGTGTAACAGTTACACGTTAGGAACCAGATGTCTACACTTAGAAGATTCTTCTCATAGTAGTGACCCCTTCAGTGCCTTAGACTAGTGTGGATGGTGTTAGTGATACACCCTAAGTCTAGAGTATTGGAGACTTGGCTGGAATATATTGTGATCTCTGACACAATGGGCAGTCCATTGGGCAGTTGCAGGTTTTTCTCCCAAGGCAGGACTATTGCTGGTATTCCAGGGCTGGAAGCCTGCAGTCCAGGAAGTGTAAAATTGTGTTTCCCTTCACAGCTGTGACTCAACCAAACTAGTGTTTATCTCCTGGATGCCAAGCCATGCCCATTTCCTTCTCGGCTGTGCAGTGTTTCCCTAGTTAGAGGAGTGAAAGCTGATTTGAAAAATACTGAATGTGACTAGAGCAGTCAAACTGGAAGAACCTCTGTGGGCTTGGAGCTGCATGCCTGTGTGCCATGTTGGATAGCCAGCTTTCCCCGTGAGAAAAGGAAGTACCAGGCTCAGCGTTATGCAAGAAGGAGGCAGCTTGGATTGTGAGCTCTGGTCTTCTTGTGTATTGTTTGAAATACACTGAAGCTCCTCTCCTTCTTGGTAATACCCCTGATTTCTCCTTTTGAACACTTGGCACAAGGGGATGATGGGCTTCAGCTTTCCTCGGAAACAGCAGTCATCACTTTTGGGCCTTTTCTGTCCGTGCCTGCAAGTCTTCCAAGCTACCAGTAAATGTGTGAGTGAATAAAAATAGCTTAAAATATGTTGATGAGAGGAAAATACTAGGGTAGCCTTACGTGCAGCATACGAAAACGAAAACAAGGCTGAGTTGTAGGGGAGATGTGAGAAGAAAGAATTTACTGGAGAACAGAGATCTTACCCAGAATTAAAACTCTTAACTAAAATAATCTTAAATTGGATAGCGTTCTTGAGAAGTAAGCCTCCAAACTTAATTTGCAATCCAGTACCAGAATTGTTTTTCACCCCCAGCCTGTTTTCATAGGAATTACGCTGTAGTAGACATCTTACTAGGTAGAACTGTAACACAAGATCTCTAGACTTGAGGAGGCAACAAGCTTTCTCAAGAAAGCAGTGAACTGTGACTCATCTGCAATCTTGGAAGAGGGGCAGGAAGAAAGAGCAAAACTGCTGCTGTCTGTGGTGGTTCAAATCTTGAATGCATCTAAAAATACCTTTGTGTACAAGGTTTCTTTTTAAAACTTGTTGAAGGATGACCTGGTGCAGATCTTGATTAGACTAGGCTGCGCAGTGAAGTCTGGCTATATGTTTTAAAATACCTCAGGGTCTTCTGAAGCAGGATCTTGTGAGGTTGGGGAATTGAAGTCCAAACATGTGAGAAATTAAAGGGAAAATTTGAGAAGTTAGACGTACCAGAGCGTCTGTCAGCTCATTGCTTTGCAGAGACGAACTGATGACCAGAATTGGCAAACTGCAACCACGTATCATCTCTTAATGTGCTCAGGAAAAGGTTTCCCAGTGATTAAGTGTGAAGATGGTGGTGAAAGAAGCACTGGTTTACTGGTTGTGGTTCCAGCTTCTGTATCACAAGATTGGAAAAGGCTTTTTTTACCCTCTCACCTTTCATTTTATAACAGAATCGCTGAATTGTTTTGGTTGAAAGAGACCTTTTGAGATCATCAAGTCCCAACTGTTAACCTAGCACTGCTGCACCCACTGATAAACCGTGTCACTAAGCACCACATCTCCACATCAGGGATAGTGACTCCACTGCTTCCCTGGGCAGCCTGTTCCAATGACCGATAACCCTTCCAGCAAAGAGATCCTTCATCATATCTAATCTAAACCTCCCTAGTGAAGCAAGAGGCAATCTACTCCAGTTCCATCACTTGTCACTTGGGAGAATAGACCAGCTCCCACCTCACTACAACCTCCTTCCAGGTAGTTTTAGAAAGCAGTAAGGTCTCCACTGAGACTTCTTTATCCTGGACTAAACAACCTCAATCCCCTGAGCCACTCCTCACAGGACCTGTTTTCTCAATCCCGTGAGTTTTTTCCCTACTGTTTTTGTTCTCTTCATTGGAATGTCTTCTGTTCCTTCATCTTAAACACAACTGAAGTGGAAACAACAGGACTTAAATGTGAGTATGTGTGCGTGCATTTTAAGGCCTGGGAGAGAAGGAGTTTGAAAATACCTTCCTCTGTGGTGTTTTTCGTGGGTTTTTTTCCCCTTTAAGATTAATGGGTGTGTAAGGTAGGGAAATGATTAAATGTATTCACATCTAAATGTCATGAGAGGAACAAAAACCCAGTTTGTGGTAAGCTTAGTCTTTGCAAGTTTCAGATACGCAGACTGTAGCTGCCCAGGACTGTTCCACTGAAGTCTTTGTGACAATTAATTACAGTTGTGAAGTGGACAAGTTTCTAAATGGAGCTCTAAAAAGGATGTTTAATTCTGAAGATATAGCCAATTGCTAACTGTTTCTGATAATGAACCGTGAGATGGCCTTGAATCACAGAGCATTTGGTTCTTGTTTACTTCAGACTTACAGGACACCCACCTTTTGGAGTTCTTTTTAGAAAGTATCAAGAGTATAAACTCTAAAATTAATTAAATTGAGCTAAGTTCAGCATTGGGACTGATGCACTAAATTGATTGTGACTTGGTATTAATAGGGTATTTTTATTGCCTGCTTTTTAGTTCAGTTTCTTCAATAATTTCCTTTGATCATAAATGCTGAGTTTAAAAAAAAAAACAAACCCCAAACCTGTGGAATTTGAAGAAGAAAGGTGGATTTTGGAATGGAAGAGATACTGGTACCATTTTGACTTTGGAAGTTGCTGCTTCTTCTGCATCTAAGTCCCGGGCTTCATATCTGCATCGGGTGAAGTTGCTCATTCCTTGGCTTACACCCTGTTAAAATGCTACTTAAAGATCTGCTTTGAGGATTGGATGTTATTTTTAATTCAGACTGTGTCAATTTGGATCACTCCCTCCGCTTTATGTTTGATGACTCGCCTGCAGTAACTTTAATGATGTTTGCCAGATCCATTTCTAGATTAGTGTCACATCTTTCTGCTCAATCAGTGTCTCATGGAAATGTGAAATGGTTATCACGCTCAGGAACACCTGAGTTTCTCCCTCTATCCTGGGAAAGTAACAGTGTCATAGTTACAGAAACTTCTGTAACTTTCTAGTGCTGCCCTGTATCCAGCTTTCCCCAGATCAGTACTTCCCCACCCCTCTACGGATCTGAACTTCCAGGCAGGTGTCCAGAGTTCTCACACATTCATTGCCCATTTTCTGGACATCCTGACAGCAAGCATCTGTCACTCGTGCAGGCTGTTTGTAGCAGGGGTGAAGTATGGCTCCCACATCTTTGGTTTGCTCGAGCTGCTGCTTTTATTCTAATTATGATCTTTTCTGAATCGTTTGTATCGTTCAGTGGTTGTACTCTACTTAGAACTGCTGTTCTGAGTTTATGACTCTAAAAGCAGCTTAGAGTCATAAACTGGAGTTTAGAGTAAATTGCAGTTTTACATCCCGCACCAATTCAAGTTCATTCCCTAGACAGATAAACAGCCCTGCCACTAGCTGTCTCGTGTGACTGGCTGTGGGTTTGATTGGTATTAGCACTGTTTTTTTTGTTTCTTTCTTGGCCATTCTTAATCTGATGATGATTTTTCCATCTCTTTGCTGTGTCTTGCATGCTAAAACACTGTGTGACAATTAAATGACTCTTTCCAGCTTCCCCTTGTTTCTCATCGCAAAGCTCTTCTTTCTTACATGGTGTTGATCTTGACTGGTTAACAAATGTGTGTGTGTGTTTTTATCATGGTCACTAATTACTTTCTAGTGTTTTAGTATGTAGTAAATGACAGGAAGAAGTCTTCTCCTCCCAATTTTGCTGCTTTTTAATTGCAGGTTTCTTCTAAACATAGCTTTTGCATTGTCTGGTTTCCACCTCAGTAATTAATCTCAGAGCAACCTTTAGATTTATTTCTATGGATTTATAATTTAAGGAGATGTGCCCACTGACTTCAAGTGCTTCCTGTTGAACTATGTAAGTGACTAGAAGAACCTACGTACAGTCCTAGCCCTAAAACTAAGTATTTGGTGTCTACTTCCTTTTTTTCCTCTCTAAGAGTCTTTTTGGAGGAGCTTCGGTGGTTTGAGAAACTTCTTTTTTAGCCAGTTGTGTTTGTTCTGTCCCTTTGACTTTGTTTTCTCTTGTGCTCCCTCTGGCCAGCTAACGAGAGGGAAAATTGAGTAGTGGTGCAGAGTCCTTTCACGTGGCTCTAGTTCCAGTTCTCTGTAGGATTGTGTGGATAGCTTTTTGTTTTTTAGGGGACATCAGCATTAAACCCCCCTCAAGCCCTTGCCTTGTTTCTGGTTTATCTCCTATCTATTCTTTGCAACTTCATGGCTGACAAGCTCATGTCTCTTTGGCCTCTGTAGAACAGAAGATACTTTGCCATCAGAGTAAACCACTCGGTTTTTTTCCTTTTTGCCTGTTTTTAATACACTTGGCGGTTGCCATGTGATTTCTGTATGAGTAATGAAAAATGTGCTACAGTTTTTACTCACACTGCTGGTATATAACTTCCCCTCAAAAAAGAGAATACGGTACTTTCTGGTTATTACGGCGTGCTTGTGGCTTTGATCTTGGGCCGTAGTTGGTCGTGTACCCCCATCCATTTGCATTTGTGCAGTGTGGTGAGGTGCTAAACAGCTGCAGTTTAAACAGCTGTCTGCTCACTTGGTGGATGATTCTGCTAAGCTGAAAAACTTGTGCAGGGAAGGGAAGAAGCCAGAGGTATGGAGGACCTTGGGACATGGCATTTGTAAAATACCTGAGGCTATCCATAACTTTGTGGGAGCAGTGGAGCTTTAAATAAACTGGACTGGACTCTTTGTGAAAGGTGTCTGGTTATCTCAATGTGTGTAGTTCCTGCCACGTCAGCAGGATGTTACCCCCAGCAGTGTGAGGTCTCCCTGGCAGTGCCTGGTAAAGGTGGCTGCAGCGACCTGCAACTATGGAGAAAGCCAAAGATACACAGAAATAATGTTGTGTAATGTACCTCTGTTGTGATCGCTTTGCCCCGCAGATACAGGGTTGGAATACTAGTTTATGGGTTTCTTCTGGGCAGCTGTAAGTTTAAAAAATGTGGGGATAGAGGGAAATGTCGATCTGTAGACAACAGTCCTTCAGTTCCTTCTTCCAGGGACAGTTTTCTGAAGAAAAGTCCTTGGATAGTCTGCAGTGACCCCTCTTCTTTCCACTGCTTGGTCAGGTCTGTAGGGCTGTACCTTTCTGAGAACAGGATAACTACTTTGCGACCAAATGATAGTGAACCAAGTTCACTAGCAAAGTTCACAAAGTTCACTAAGGGTGAAGCCAGCTGAAAGTGTTTTGGCTTGACTCTACGTTGGGAGGGGGAAACGGAGCTAGAATTACATACCAGGAGTTACGCACTCTTCCTAGTGCTTTTTGCTCTTCGGCGTGGATATGCTGCCACCAGCTTCCATTTTCTCCTCTTCTGTCCCCCACATGTTGCTTCCCCACATCTGTGGTGCTGGCTGTTCAGGAAAAAATGTTGTGGCTCTTGGGTTGGGAGCCAGGCAGTACCATTTCCTATGTCCTCAACTGATCTGGCTCTGAGGCAGACCAAGGAACCTGTATCTGTGGATGTTATGGTTAGCAAAGGGTAGCCTATATATAGTTTGGTTGATGGTTTTAGGCAAGCTATGGTAAACCATAATGTTTTTTGGAGAGGAAGAATGAGTGGGATTACAGTGACAAGCTTTCAAAACCAACAATTAGTTTGTGTTTCAAAGTATGCCCGCAAGTAGGGAGGTTGCAAAAACACGTAATATTTTACAATCCTTCGTGTAGAAATCTGGCTTTCTCTTCTTGTTTGTTTTTGGTTTTGTTTTCAAATACATGGGACTTGATCTTAGGCTTCATTGTGTTTAGAATCTGCGCATCATGTTGGACATGCAGCCACTCAGGGAATGTGCTGATCTGTTGGCATGTATAGAAGAGACAAAATGATTGTGTGTCCTTTGAGGTATGTAGAGGAATAAGCTTACCCGATAACATTTAACTTATCATTCTCCACAACCATGGGAATTTATGTCTGACAAGTCCACTGCTGGACATACAGCATTTGTCTAAGGGCCTCAGACATTGAGGATCACTTTAGAACCGAGCTGTGGTTATGGATCAGTATTTTTTTATGCATGCGTGGGACCAGTAGCAATAGGAAACTTAACAGTACTTTTAGTCATTGACTGACAAATATCTCCTGTCATAATTGAGCGCCATGGAGGCTTCTGCAACCTGACCACTCACAGCAGACACAGTGGGACAAGACCTGAATGGTAGATCCTATTGCTTTCCAGAGTGTGTTTTCAGGCTTCATAAACCTGCTTCACTAGCAGCTTTGCTACCCTAGTTTTTGACTTGCCTGTATGAAGCTGCTGCTTCACAACAAACGGGAGTGTCTCATCAGTAGCTCTTGATCTAGCTGGATTTGAGTGCTGAGACCCTGTGTTGATGAAAGCAGGATAAAAGCTGTCTCGAGTTTGGGTCTGCTTCTCTTGCCTTTTTGCCATGTACATTGGGCTAAAGTAGCCACAAGAAGAAAGTCTTAAGAACCACTGCTCCCCTCTGTCATTGTGTGCTTTGGTATTTGTGAAGTGTGGAGGACAGGGTCAAGTAAAGTGAAGCTGCTACCTTTCTCTGGCTGTTACTGATGTTTCTTAATGACATAAATTTAAAAGAACACTTTGCTATGGCAAAGCAACATGTGGGTGTGATCCAGAATAAAAGAATCTGTGCTGTGGTCTCTCCTAGTTGCTGGCACTGTGGTGAAGAAACTACTTGATCTCGTTACTTGCCCTTTCCTGATTCTGTTCCTCACCTTCAGTTCTATCAGCTCAGCCAACAAATTTCACAGTCAGCCCTCCCACTCCTTGAAGAGTACTTGCTCAAAGAACTGAGGCAGTAATGTGCCATAGCTGCCACTTCTTGTTCTTCTCCAGTAGTATTTGCTAGTCCTTCTTGGGTTTGTGGAGGGAGGGCTGCATGACTGGTGGTAGTTGTGAGATGTATTAGAAGACGAAAAGTAGCACAAAATACGAGCGTATAGAGAAGACCAAGAATCCAATCTCAGAAAAAAATCCTTGTGTTGATGGGATACTCCTTGGCATTTGAATCTAGGATGCAGAAGTATTTGAGAGACAGGATAGATTTAAAGGGGGAGAATGAAAAATTTTAACATGGCCAGCGTGATAAGCTGTAGCGTTGGCAGCTTGATTTTGCAGAACTGGTTTCCTGCAGTTTGTCTAGCAAAGGGCTGCATAGTTGCAGTCTGCCTGTACATCTGTCAGTCTTCCCTTGAACACACTTGTTTTATTCCAGGTGAACTTAAACAGGTTTTTGGGAAAGCTCAGAAATTCGTGCTACTGTAACCTTTGTGGGAATAGCTTGCTTAGTGCTAAAGGGCCACAAAGAGTTGTAAGGAAACCAGGTTAGTTCTGGAAATGTAAGGGATTTGGACGTTAAACAACTCTTTCTCAGCCAAGGTATTAGAAGAGGCTGAGGGGAGACCTCATTGCTCTCTACAACTACCTGAAAGGAAGTTATAATGAGGCAGGTATTGGCGTCTTCTCCCTAATGACTAGCAGTAGGATGAGAGGAAAAGGGGTCAAGTTATGCCAGCAGAGTTCAGATTGGATATTAGGAAAAACTTCTTCACAAAAAGAGTGATGAGGCATTGGAACAGGCTCCCTGGGGAGGTGGTAAAGGTACCGTCCCTGTAGGTGTTAAAAAAGTGGGTAGATATGGTGTTTCAGGAAATGGTTTAGTGGTTAGGAGTAGTAGGACGGATAGTTGGACTTGATCTTGAAGTTCTTTTCCAACCTTGATTATTCTGCGATTCTATGATCTTGACCTGAGACTTGGGAAACTAACTCAGTCATCTTATACTGCCCAGGGACGTTGTGGAGTCTCCTTCTCTGGAGACATTTAAAACCCGCCTGGACGTGTTCCTGTGCGACTGGATCTAGGTGATCCTGCTGTGGTGGGGAGGATTGGACAAGATGATCTTTTGAGGTCCCTTCCAATCCCTAATGTTCTGTGATTCTGCAATAAGGTGATTGAAAGTTTCCACACATTTTGTTCTGGCTGTGAAGGGACAGTGACATTATGAACTGATCTAACAAAATAAAAATCTGAATGAAGTGGAAAATGAGCTCTTCCTTACTTTTCCATTTACAGCCGTTGCCATCTTACTGGAGAAGTAGATTTGGGAACGTATGTTGGTATGAATTGTTGCAAGAAGTGCAGAAGAAAGCTATAGAGTACGATTTGTGTTCAGCTGGACATCCATGTAGTCTCCCTCCTCTGTAGGAGATCTGTTTCTTAAAATACTCCTTGTTGCTGAGAGTGTGTAAGTTTGCAGTTGTTTCCAAAACATTCTGATTTGTACTTTATGAACATTTTCATAGATATGGTAGAGTGTCATTACTGAAATGACTCAGCTCTCTAAAGAGCCCTGATTTGCAATGAGCAAGAAAATGTTGCATCTGTTTTACCTACTGTTTTTTGGCTGCCTGTCCCTCAAACTTGTTTTTCTAAGGAGTGAAATCTCTGCGTGTTACAAGTAATCGCTGTGTGTCAGTTCCTTACCTCTTAAAAAGGCTTGGATGGTGGCTATGCAAATGTGATGAGATGTTCTGTGATTTAGCCAAGGGTACCAATATCTGTTGTGCACGTGCAATTGAAATGACAGCAGAAAATTCATGTCGTGCTGACTGCTGTCTCTGGAGCAAGTTGGAGATTAATGTTCCTTGCACACTGTTCACTGTAAATGTTGTGGGGAACAGTGTTAATGAGCACTGATGGTCCAAGGACCTTAAAACTGTTGCAGATTCCTAATTGTACTTCATCACATCTTTTTGCTTATACCTGCCCATGGGTCAGCCAAAGTGATACCAGATAATTTAAATCCACAAAGTATTTCCTTTTTCCTGTTGGGGCCTGACTTAGAAATTGGTGGGAATTTTGCTGTGGCCATAATTCACAGAGGAGTGTGCTGTTCTTAACAATTTTCTTTTTTAGGAGGAGGTTTGCTTCTGCTTCCAGTTTGCCATCTCAGTTTACAGAACAACGTCTTCAAGTGCTGAGACATACAAGTACCGGTGTCCCTTCCAGTTGCTTCGTAAAAATAACCAGATTTGTGTACAATTCCTGCTTTCTCTCTCTCTTTTTCTTTTTTTATCTCCTAAAGCCTGAGACTGCTGCTGTGCTGAAGCGCACTGTTGAGACGCTTATGGAGAATGGAGCCATTGTGAGGAACCTAGAAAACCTGGGCGAAAGGTCTCTGCCTTACAAAATCTCCAAGCACAACATGCGCCACAGAAGAGGAGGGTAGGCATGATGTGACTTTCCTTAAAATCCTTTAAAACATACATAAGCACCTTATTGTTTGGTCTTCCTGCAATGTCTGATCTCAGTAAGGGATTATGTGGCTGTTGGGGTGTGTGTCTTGTGTTCAGTCTAGTGTTGGCTTGTTGTTAGTGCTTAGTCTTTGTGCCACAAGTAGCCTGCAGCACTGCCTTCCCCAGTGTACACAGTGTTATGCCATTTTTACCTAACTGTTTTCCAAGCTAGTGAGGCTGTTTACTAGTTGCTAATTGGCAGGATTGATTCTTTTTCTCCAATGCATCTGAACTAAACTGTAATTATCATGTGCATACCCTGGACGACTCGTGTGCATTTCTGATGCAGGTTTTGTTGTGGATGTTGAAGACAACTGTGTGGGACTCATGGAAAGTATGATCAGTGTAAAAATGAAGCTGTGGACATATCGGATGTTGGGTTTCCCCTGCAGTGCTGTGGATTGCATACTCTGCTTGCTTTACACCAGTGTGTTGTTGCTCCTTGAAGCTACCTCCGAAATGGATGCTGGCTCTTGCGAGGGCTGAGAAATGTTGCTAGGCAACCCGCACTGTGCTGGGGCTGCCTGTGGTAATCAAAACAACAACTAACAACAAGATCCTCCTAATCCCTGCAATGCCACTGTGCGTAATCAGGTGGTTGTTCAACCTACCTACCTACCATCATCCTTGAGGGGTGTTTGACACTGGGGAAAGTGGTGATTCCAGAGGTCCAATTTCTATGAAGCTGCTCTTGGATCATCTCCTCAGGGGTGACTCATGGTTTTGCTCACCTCTTTGGAGGACCTCTTCATTCTCCTGTGACGTGGGAGTGGCAACAGCTGCCAGTTAAAGCAGACTGACACAAAGAAGAGGGGAGGGAGGGGTTCTCCAACACGTGCTTGTTACTTAACCAAAAGCAATGGTGGTTTGGCCATGACTGTCTTCGAGTTTTGCTCTGTGGTCTCCTTTAAAACTTGTCTTGATCATGCCAGTTTTGCATTTGAGGTTTCAGTCTTGTTTCCCACACAAAGGAGCTTGTCTCAAGACAGAATTACTTATTATCTCATCATTCTTTTAGAGTACAAGCATTTTACAAACATTGAAGTCTTTTCCTAACAGCTTCAGCAGAACAAGTTACTAGTCTTACTGTCATTGTACAGGTGAGGAGCTAAGGCAGAGGAACTAAATTTTGAGTGCTGAAGTGTTGAGACTTTTAGCTTCTAAGATTTTTTTTTCTAGAGTACTTAATACATTTCACCACTTGAGATGGCAATTTTTGCTTGACTTGAGTGGCAGTGGTTCTGTGGATCAGGTCTTGGATTCTTCTATAGGAAACTGGGACAGAAGAAGGCAGTGACCAGTGTCACAAAAACAAGCTAGCAGAGATTAATAGAAGCCATTTCTCTAGGGAATCTTTCAGACATGTAAACTAGCATAACTCATTTACTATAACAGTTACCTACTTAGCAAGCAGGACGAGGGGATCTGTAGACTATAACCCTCTTCTTCAGAGTCCTCAGAGCAGATGTGTTTTGTGTTATGACTGAGGCAGGGCTTTAGTAGGAAATAATTGCAATCATGCCTTGAAACATTGGCAGGAAGCCATCAGAATAATGTCACCGCTCTTATTTCTCCTTCACTTCCCAGTTCAAGTGTCTCTCTAAATATTTAGCAGTCACTCTGCTTGCCCTGGATGTGAATGCTCTGTATTTGAATATGACAGTTCCCTCCCCTACACTTCTTGGCTTCTTGAAAGAGAGAACACACTGAGAGAGGGTACTACAGGAAGCAGTTGTTTTGTATGTATTTGATTGGAGAACTCAAGTTCAGGAGACATACTGAAAAGGGAAGCAGCAGGCAGTTTCTGTCCTTTTAATGTGGGAGAATTGTGCTTCTGTAGATTTTTCAGGGTATATTGCAGTTCAGTGTATGACTGGATTCCTGGAGTAGCATTCAATATTTTATATGGTCTAAAGAATAACTTAGTCAAGATATTAAACATAATCTAGGAATAGGAAGTGAAAAGTCAGTTCTTGATCCACTTATAAAATCAGTCAGTTTTACTTTAAAGCACTTACTAAAAAATAAAATCATTTTTTTAACAGGACAAAGTTAAAAAGAGAAAAAAGCTTCTCAAAGGACTTCACTAAGATTAATATGCTGTTGTACTTACTAAGAAATCCAGACATTTTTTTCCTTCATACCAGATTAACCCACTTATAATCCAGGAAGTGGTAACTAATGACCTTCTAAGCCAGCTGGATACTCACAAGTCTGTGGGGCCAGATGGGATCCACCCAAACGTGCTGAGGGAACTGGCAGAGGAACTTGCCAAGCCTCTCTCCATCATCTACCAGCAATCCTGGTCAACGGGGGAGGT
>JAOXOE010006727.1:0-24925 GCA_028565055.1 Phoeniculus purpureus
ACTGCTCTCCAACAGGTCAGTCCCCAACCTATACTGGTACCTGGGGTTGTTCTTGCCCAGATGCCAGACTCTACACTAGCCCTTGTTATATTTCATCAAATTTCTCCCTGCCCAGCTGTCCAGGTCTCACTGAATGGCAGCACAGCCTGCTGGGGTGTCGGCCACACCTCCCAGCTTTGTGTCATCAGCAAACTTGCTGACAGTGCTCTCTAATCCCTCATCCAAGTCATTAATGAATGGATCGAATAGGACTGGTCCCTGTACCGACTCCACTAGATAACAGGCCTCCAACTAGGCTCTGTTTCATTTTGAAAGGCACAAACCTTTTAATCCTACACAGACCATCATTACTGAACAATTTTATCTGCCTTAAAAAAACCCACATTGCAAACAGATGATTGCAACATTAATCTGTTGGATGCTTGTCCATAGATGTCAAGAGTTTTGCTCATCAGAAGGTTTCATCATGAAACACTTATTTCTACCATGTGTAATAACTTGATCCTTCCTTGCTACTATTCAGTCAAGAAAACTGCAGTATAGCTTAAACCTGGAAACACCAACACACTAAGAAACCCTTAATTCTTATTTTTTAAATTAGCACTTATTGTTTCTTTAGGGTGGGATTTGACCTATGATGCAAAAAGCTTAATTTTACCCTTTCTACTTTCATTGCTGTAATCAGATATTGTAAACAAAAGTTATTTGCATGTTCAGCAAAGGAAAGCAATTTGCAGGACAGAATAAACCACCTACCTCCTGACACAACAACAGAAAGTTGTCATGTTAAAATACATCAATAGCTATTATTAGACCCACGCGGTTAAGAAAAATCCCATATGCTCTAAATAATTTTATATGCCCTTTCTCTTTTCATATCAGCTATTCTAATAAAGCTGGAGAAACAGAGTTTTTTAAATTCAACCAACAGGTAATATTTCCCAAGAAACTGAACATGCAAAACCAGACTCTGGCTGACTAAGCACCTAACGTTGGCTGATCTATTACACACTGCTATTCGATATTCCTCTCCTGGAACCATATTGGAAGAACTGCATATCAGGCTTTGCAGAATACTACTCACTTATTTTCAATGGTTGCCTGCAAAATTTGACTCTGAACTTTCAAAGCAGTGCTATTATTCAGGAAATTGTCACGTACTTTTAACACCAGACTACCGCTTCACAGGAAACATGAGAAGGACCGAGAAGGAAAAACAGATTTGAATAATACAGGAAGTTGAACACACTCTACATGTTATTAATGAAAAACAAGCTCCTTGAGAATTATTACAAGAAATGAATTACTGTTCAAAAGAAAAAAGTGCACTCTGCAAAATGCAAAAATGTAAGTCACTGGTGATTCAAATTAGGAAAAAAACCTCCAAAACCATTTATAAAAAGAGGTCTCTCAAAGCTATCTCATTGCTCAAACCATTTAACTAATCAAAACTTCCAGTTTCTGTTCTAAAGAAAACCAGATTTGCCTGACTGATGAAAGTTTAAAGACCACTTCTTTGAAGCCCAAGATAAAACATTCCAACAGGTAGGAAGTCAAGGAAAGGAGCCAGAAGACCTGCATGGTTAAACAGCTGGGAAAACTCAAATGCAAGAAGAAAGTGTATAGGTCATGGAAGGAGGGGATGGCCACTTCGGGTGATTATAAGGCTTCAGTGAGAGAATGTAGGAACGCAACTAGGAAAGCCAAGGCCTCCTTGGAATTAGACCTTGCAAGGGAGGTCAAGGGCAACAACAAGGGCTTCTTCAAATACATTGAAGGTAAAACTAAAACTAGAGGCAATGTAGGCCCCCTGCTGAATGAGGTGGATGCCCTGAAGACAGAGGATACAGAGAAAGCAGAGATACTGAACTTCTTTGCCTTTGTCTATACTTCTGGGGGCTGTCCCAGACCACAGAGGCCCTAGAGGAAGTTGAGACAAGAGAGGCACCTGCTTCGGTTGGTGAGGACTGAGTTAGGGATAAGTTGAGCAAACTGGATGGACATAAATCCATGGGCCCAGATGGGATGCATGCGTGAGTGCTAAGGGAGAGGGCAGAAGTAATTGTTAAGCCACTCTCCATCATCTTTTCTAAGTCATGGGGATCAGGAGAGGTGTCTAGGGACTGGAGGACAGCAAATGTCATGCCAATCTTCAAAAACAGTAAGAAGGAGGCCCCAAGTAACCACAGGCCAGTCAGCTTCACCTTCATCTCAGGAAAGGTGTTGGAACAATTTATCCTTGATGCTATCTCTACGCACATCAAGGACAAGAGGGTTATTAAGGACAGTCAGCACGGCTTCACCAAAGGGAAGTCATGCTTGACAAACCCTATAGCCTTTTATGAGGGTATAACCAGGTGGATAGAAGATGGCAAAGGAGTGGATGTTGTCTACCTTGACTTCAGTAAGATATTTGAGAGTGTAAACAAAAAAAGCTTCCGAGAACAACTGCACGAGAAAAAAAATCAAACAGAAAGTAACAGCAGGCCAATAGCAGAACCCAACACAGCAACACTTCCTACCTGTTCGTAGTGGTAAGTCTGAAGTGATGTAATTTGTGTTATTAAATAATGTGTTCATCCCCATGAGCTGATCCATTGCAAACATCTACATTGAAAGAAAACATAATCTTCATTACTACACAGATGCATTCTTTCATACAGTAATTATCCATAAAGAAACTGAATGTTCCTTGCAAATATTAAGACTGGAAATATCCTGGTGCAGTAGGTAAAGACTTCATGTCCAGCACAGTTTCTAAGCATGCCTTTTGCATATCTGCACTAACAAGTATGTATTCAAAAGAGCTTGTAATGGTAAATTATGAAAATCTGACCCTAGATGCCTTCCACAAGGCCTGGCTGAGCACCTGGGAGATTTCATTTCCAGTTCTGTTATTAAACTCCACCAGACTACATTCCTTATGTAAATATATTGTCAAGCTGTAACGCAAGAAAACGTTATACACAGGTTGAAGCTTAAATTTATTTTAACTCTGACACATCTTAAGCCACTGTAACTGCTGTCAAGTAGTTTCTTTAAGGAAATGAAGACGAGCGGAAAGACTTTCACTCACATTCACGCTCCATTATTACAATTGAAATGAATAATAAAATATCTAATGAGATCAGGAGCTGGTCCTACTGATCTTTGTGAGTGGAGGAACATCTTAGTCACCAATGCAAATTTAATCAAAAATTATAGAAAAGGGCCTTTTAGAACACAATGGGCTTTATCTTCAGAGAAAGTCCAATGTCCACCACAGAAGAAAGTTCAGAGCAAGTGTCAAAAGCAGATAGGGCATAAAAATGAGGTGACTTTTTTCAGTTGTCTTTCAGCAGGCCTGCTTCCCTTTTCATTTCAGCTACTTCACCAGTGGCAAGGCACTTTGGAGGGGACATAAACACCTTAAAGGAAAAATCCCTAGATCTCCCCAAACCTGATTTCTGCCAATAGCTGGGATGCTTTCATATCAATATGCTGTTAAGCTTAGGAAACAACAGGACAATATATGAGGGGGAGCCAGAACACAGAGCTGGGCGAGAATACAGGGATATCCAAACTACACAAATCTACTTACTTGAGGATCAGGCACTCCCATAATATAGGGATCTTCTCCTGCCATTTTAAGACCTGAAACACAAAACTGTGATCAGTATTTTCGTTTTTTTAA
Source organism: Phoeniculus purpureus (assembly GCA_028565055.1). Taxonomy (NCBI): domain Eukaryota; kingdom Metazoa; phylum Chordata; class Aves; order Bucerotiformes; family Phoeniculidae; genus Phoeniculus; species Phoeniculus purpureus. Next base: position 3,674 of record JAOXOE010006727.1, read on the forward strand.
ATGTACAACAACAGAGAACTTGAAAAAATATTAGAATCTAACTCTTTTTATTTTCCTCATGATACTAATGGTTCATACAGTTCCCTTAAAATTCCTCAGTATTTGCAAGGGGCAAGCTAGGGACAGGTCAGTCCACAGGGAGAATTTCCCATTGCCTGATCCCAAGCAACTAAAAATTAGTCCAAGTCCTGAATTAAAAATTTATTAATAATTAGGATTTGTTTTCGTCTTTGCACTGACTGTTCTGACATTAGAGTTCAGCAAAATCATTATCACAGTTCAGCAAAAGCAAGGCACTGCACTTTTATACAGTCAAACGTCTTCTGAGCATTCATGAACGAACCCTAATGGTTTCTGAATGTAAGACAAAGATCCTTCAGAAAAAGTATTCAATCATCTTTTATTTAAACAAAACCTAATCAATACATTCACTAATTTTGGACACTTTTATTTCCAGAGGTCCACCAGTGCTTTGTGCCTGCAACAACCCAGTGCTGACAACAGCAGGTATGGATGTACAACATACTTAACCTTCTCCTACAAGTCTCCATGTAAATGCTGGACACCAGGGAAGTTTAGCCTGGCTTATTTTTCCTGAGGCCAGTAGCAAGTCAGAGGCAGAGCCCAAAAATTTTCTTAGGAATTTATGATGTCAGTTATAATAGGGTTATTTCCTTTCATGTAGATGCTACTGAAAAATTTAAAAATTTCATTTATGCTAACCTTATGCTAACTAAAAAGGGTCTCCAAAGTAATATGTGAAAATAACCATAGCAACTACTTCAATAAACTCATGTCTACATGGAATCAGATGCTTTAAACAAGATTAACAACTCAAAGAGAGTTGAAACATGTCACTGGCCCTCATATTCCACCACAACGAACAAAAGCCATGTTCTCTAGGAAAGCAACATGTGAAAAAACTATGATTAAGAGGGGCAAGCGACCAGTAAACCAGTAAAGAAAAAAAATGAGTGGCCATGTACATTCTAGAGGACTTAGAAAGGCAAGTGTCAAAAGGAAAATTGAAATACTTGGGTGCATCACTTTGATGGAGAAAAATTTAGCAGCATGTTCTATTGCTTCCACCCTATTCTAGTTTCCTCAGACCACGTCAGAACTCACTCTCTGCATCATCTCACTCCAGCAGAACTCTGTGGGAGAAGGGCAGTTCTCAAACCTGCTTCCTGGTCGCATTTACAGTTCTACAACACCTAACCTCCACGAAGTGGAAGAACACCTCAGAGGCAGGGCTTCTGAAAACTCTTCATTTAACCTACTTTGGTGCAACAATTTGAATCCATACAGAAATAATACCTGCATCTATCTGAATCTGTCCTTCAGTTTCACCTGATCAAAGTGGTCATGTTCTGGCTTTTTGGAATGTTATCATGAAAGCAAACCAGCAGCCAAACATGAAAACAAGATGAAAGATACACTCAGAAGCAGCACTGCTACCCAACTGCTTTAGGCATGTAGTAATGAATTTCGAGTACTAAACACTACCTCTCTTGCCTCAAAAACTCAAGTGTCTCTTCCTTCAGATCTTTTGCGTTCAACAGTCAGCTGCAGTGTTTCAGGGAGAGGTTAAAGACTCTCTCTCGCTTGAATGCCAAGCCAGTTCATTATAAACAAGACGGTTTAGATGTGCAAACATATGCCTTTGTGTATGTCAACAGATGCTTGATTGTCTTTTCAGGGACTAGGCACATATTAACTAACCCAGCACTTTAAAATGATCCTTCTAAAAAGAATCATAGAATCGTTTAGGTCAGAAAAGACCTTTTAGACCAATTCCAAGCATTAACCTAATTCTCCCAAGCCTACTTCCTCCAGCATCCTTTAAACCCATCCAGAGAAGGCCATTCAACCAGTCAAAATGCTGTTAGTTTCACTCTATTCTGTCCTCTTTCAAAGCCAAACAAATGCAAAAGATGTTCCCAGAGCCTGACCTCCAAAACAGAATTTAGTTTCTTAGGATATATTCAGTGATAAAGTCCCTGAGCTTTCTCTTCTCACAAGAAAGTATAGGCAAATCCAGGGACTCAAAAACATTCAAAAACCATGACAGCTGCAGAACAACAGACCTTGACATTAATTGTATTACTTTTATTTGGCCTCGTCTTCCCTTATTGCTTGAGTATCTAAGCACTTTTTCTACATGCCTTAAGTTGTCAGATTAGCACCTACCATAAGCAATTCATTCTACTCCTTACACGAGCTGTATTTTGGGGAACAGACTGTTTTTATCCAAGCTGTATTTGCTGCTACACACATCTCAAGTCAAGTTAAAACTACCTCTCTCTCTTTTGAAGACCACTGGGATTAAAACTGTTTTGTGGAAGTTTGTGTTATCATACAAACCCACTTCCCACTTCATCTCCTATTCCTACACACTGTACTGCAAACTTGCATCTACTATAAAAAGAAAACACCCCTACACCTGCAGACCATGATTAACCATGACAGTCTTCACCCTGGAGATTGTCTGAAGTCTCAAATATGGGGGGACAGGACACTAAACATTCTAAGTCAGTATTTTTTAGTTTAAAAATCCAAAGGTGGCTAAAGGAACATTGTTCAGCTCCTAGCACAATGGGAAAACATGAAACCCAGCTAACCCGGGACAAAGCACCCAGCTGTGCCTGCTGAGGGGCTACAAGGGTGTATGTCTGTGCAGTGCTTCTCTGTCACCACAGTGGATCAGCTGTCATAGCGAAAAAGGTTAAAAAATGGAGAGAAAGAAATAAGACACAGATATCTATGTATACATACACATACATTGAATACAATGCGGCTGTACCAACCAGTCAAGCAAACATAATGGCAGTTACTTTGCATTGCTACTGCTCTGTAATAAGCAAATAATACCAGGTAGGAGTAGGTACAGCTGGAAGAACACAAGACTATTGTATTTGGAGTATTTGTTTTAAAGCTTTAAAAGGATCAGGAATTTAAAATGGAAATAAAGTAATTAATGTAGGAATGCTCTCACCCAGGAATAAGAATTCTCATTTCTGTTTACCTAAACAATTGTATTTCAGATCTCTCCCCTGCTGCTCTCCAATATCCACTGTACATAACCACTCTCCAAAAAGCAAAGAGGTTTCTGTAACCTACTTCTTTTAGACCTCTGATTTCTTTTTTGGAGTCCTGATCCTTCCCTCTACTCTTCCTCTTCAACCTTCCAGCCTGAACTGTATAAATGAGATAAACCATCATCTTTGCTGGTACCAGTATCCAAACCAACACCTACAAACAGGGAATGGGACTACTTCCTATTACCTTTCGGCATAATCCAATGCAAATGTTGTCATCCACGAGGAATCAAGCTGTAATGTTTGATTCAGATACTACTAGTGCAATTATTTCTGAAACCATTTTGAGATATCTTAACCAGCAGATGCACACCTTTCAGAAATAGAATGAACGTCTGGTTTTGATTCTAGCTTTACTCTTCTACTGCCCTGGCTAAAAACCTGAACAGTATACACAAGTTAAGAATACATCTTATTCCTCTCCAAGAGGAAATAAAAATCATTTAAATTATTTTTAAGCAGTAGAACAATGTCCCATCTCCCCCACCCCAATATTTGAGCTTTACTATCCCAGATCTACCCAAGTTTTAAAGTGTACCAGTGTGGTTACTGATGAATATTTCACATAGGACCAGAGGAAAAAAAAACCCACATGATCTACACTTCTTTTCCCAGGCCTTGAAGAAGAAACATGGCAAGCAGGTGTCTACTATGTTCTCTGAATATAAATATACTTAAAAAAGAACAGTTCAGAGATATTAAGGATGGACTGTATCTTCAAATTCTCTACCCCACAAAGATCTGTCTTGTCATAAAAGAGTGTGATGCCAGGTTGAAACTCCTATCAGCCACTCATATATTACAAACTTTCTGTTCTTTGAGCCAACCAAACAAAAGAAAAGTATAAAGCCTGATGTGAAAGGATGCCTCAGAAAATGAATGCAAAAGACCAGCACCAAAGTACAGAATCATAGAATCATCACGGCCGGAAAGGACCTCAAGGATCATCAAAAGTCCAGCTCTCATCCCAACATCTCCCTAACACCTAGACCATGGCCCCAAGTGCTCTATCTACTCAGTTTTTAAATGCCTCCAGGGATAGTGACTCCACCATCTCCCTGGGCAGCCTGTTCCAGTCTGTGACCATTCTCAGTAAACAACTTCTAAGAAAAAATTCTGCCTACTGCTTTAGTTTAAAATACAAAGAATCAACTAATATTTTCTGAAACTTGTCCACTATTTTTAAAGTAGTTCAGTATAAAGACTCATCTCAGGACAGATGAATATTTTATGAAAGAACATTTGGTTATAGCATAGATCAATTAAACAGAATGGAAATTAAGGAATATCCTGTGAAACTAACACTGAATATATCTGTGTTAGTGAATCACAAACTTCTCTACTCAGAATTCACTAGTACTTGTGGACAGGAATTAGTCAGATGGTTTAAATAAACATCTATGCAAAAGAACATCCATCTCTTACTTTGAGCCATTCTACATCAACCCATTCTCAGCTTTCAAGGGTGGGACTCAAAGTGACCCTCAGGATGAATATCTCAACTACTGCACACCAGCTGATGTGACACGTTGAGAGCCCAGATATTCATCAAGCTGCCCAGCAGAGTGGGCTGCTTCTCCGCCTTGGCCTTATAGGAACGCACTCGCTAAAAAACAAACTTCTTTGACTGCACAAGAAAGGAATGAAATTCACCGTGATTGTGCTCTTAGATGTTTCATTTGGCTTATTACAACAGGAATAAGAGTTTTATATATAGTACTGTAATCATGTTCTTGCTATATTAGGGCTATAAAACATGGCAGACCCTCAGATTTCAGAGAACTCCACTTTTAAGGACACTATCAGAATCTCTGAGAACCTGTAGCAGCTATGAAACACTGAGGCAGAAACAGTAACCGTTGTACAGTCCCTGCAATGTGTTTAACATGCCATTGTTTACTTCTTTTAGTGGCAACCATCCATCCTTGAGCCTCATTTTTCAATCCTTTGCAAAACTTAATCTGTACCCATATAGAGGCAACTGTTTCAAAGATCCACATTTCCCAAACGGAGATGCCAGGAAATGGATTGTGCAAGACGCTGCAAGCTGCTGGGTCAGAGCTGGAAGCAGGACAAGAGCTGCTGGGATGATTTTTTTGCTAGAGGACAGAGCAGGCAACTCAGACAGAAGAGAGATACTGATCCAAGATGTTTAGTCTCAAGCCTTCACCTCACAGCAGTGCCTTCCAAGTCAGGATGCTGTCCACCTCTTTCAATGCCAGGCCTTTTTACCTGGATCAACTCCTCAACTTCACCCAGCAATTCATTTCCCTGTAGCCAAGTTACTTTTCCAAAATACTGCAAGCACAGCTCTGGAGCAGAAAACCTCTGGTGCAGAATATTTTCTATACAGAGAAGCAAAGGGGAGAAAAAAATAATCAAGAACTATATTCTACCTCTGCACAAAATAGAAGGCTGTAAATACACACAGGCCTAGGTCTTTTGAATCTTCAGAAGACACACAAATTGTGTCACGAACCTGCAGCAGCTGCACAGACAACCCTCATGTTTGAGCTGCGTGTGTCCTTCCAATCACTTTGATTTGTGAAGGCTGACTAAAAGATGCTTTTCTTATGAAAAATAATTGCCATTTTCGTTAAAAACAATGCAACAACAGTGGCAGCTTTTTGAACACACACGTTGTCCAAACCTGTTTAAGGCAGGTCTGTAAAACTAAACTCTAACAATTGTTAGCTACCAGCACCTCGTACTTTCATGACTCCTGCCGTTAGCGAAGCTGCCGCAAAACGCTTTCGGGAGAGCGCAAACAGGGAGAAGGCATACAGACCACGCTCCCAGACAGCAACCAAGCAAAATCTTAACACAGAAAAGGTTTTATCGTTGGTTATTCTACCTGCATTTTGCTTTCTCAGCTACTCACTTTGAGCAGTTTTTTTGATCACATCCATTTTAATGAAGTGGGCTGCTTCTGAGGTTCCCATTCAAAGGTATAAGACTGGACCAAATATTTGCATTTACCATGAATGCTGCCTTGATGCAGAGTCTGGAATAATCGGGAAAATGCAAGCTATATATACACACACACACTCTTCATTTTAAGACAAAAGAAAAACAACGTGCTGCAGACAGAAATAAAGCTGGATTATGAATACTAAGAGATGATAAACAGCTAGAATATTCTGGACTACACAAAGTAAATAGAATCAAAACATTAAAGAAACATCATGCATACTTTCACTCACATTATCAGCACAGATCTCGTCAGTGCAAACAGGAAGGAAAGAGCATTTTAAAAACCATGAGAAGCAATTACTAACTCACTTCAGTTGACAATGAACCCCATAAAATACGGTGGTTTTGGTTTTTTGGGTTTTATTTTTAAAGGATTAAACTCTGTAATGAAACAGACTTGAAATTTTAAAGTAGCCTTTAAAGGTTAAAAATTGTCTACTTATTCCTCTTCTATGACTTTAGTAACTGGTGGCATAGGGGGCTGTTTTAAGGGACCTATTCTCAATACAAAACTCAACATTGCTCCATTTCCACAAAAGCAGGATATAGAAGTTTTTTTTTTACTTTCCTTCAGCTCCTACAATCTCTGAACAAAGATTTGAGTACCATTTATCAGTGTACAAATGAGAGAAGGTTTGTACAGAGAAGCATTTTTCTCCCAGATAATTTTTTCTGCAGACTTTTTCTCATCCATAGACTGCTGCAGCTTTAACAACACTCCATAACCCTAAATGACACTGTTTGTTTTTCTAATGTTACAACACAAATTGCCTTCTCTTGTTATTAATTAAGTCTGCTTATTATTTCCTGTTGGGTGGGACCTGGGAGTTGTGGCTGTGTGTTTTTAAAATTAAAGAACTGTTTCAGTTAAAATTTTCAAATGTTTTCAGCCATGAGCAGATGTGTTATAGGGCAACAGTTTAAAAACTGCAAAGCATTTAGTGAATTAAGGCAATCACAAGTATTACAGAGGTTTCAGGAGTGTGACACTCTGAATCAGAATTGCTGTGCATAGAATTATTGTAGGAAATTTGGACTCAAAGGTATTACATCAGATGAGAACTATATTTGAAGAAAAACTCATATAATGAGAAAAATAATTTGTCAAAGAGCAGCTGAACTACCTGAACAGTTGCTTTTTATCTTTATAAGCAGAATTTTTGAGTGTTTTATTCCTTTCCCAAATGTGAAAGTAGTGAACAAGAGTATGACAAGAGGAAGGGCTAAGATACTATAAACATACAAACTGTTTTTCCAGGATATCCTATCAAAGACAGAATGTTTTTGTTAAAAGCAGCTTTAACCAAAGGAATAAATTACTCTAATACATGGCAAAGATACTTTTCTATATGTACAATGCTAACTAAGTATGTGTAAAAATGCAGAGGTTCAACACAGTGAAACAGCTCTATTAACTGTACTGTGCTTTAGCCATGTGGGGTGGTGATGCTGCATGAACTAACCTGAATATCCTGTTAAAACAGTTGCCTTTTCCTACAGAATTGAAAAGAATCACTGAACAACCTATAAAAATAGTTATAGCCCATACAGAGCTTTTCATCATAGTCAAATTTTTACATCAAGAGCCACACATTTCCATTTTGTAAGCCTTAAGCAGAATGAATCATCAGTACTAAACAGTTAACCTTTTCCTTTTTGCGGAGAAGAGTAATAAGCTAACCCAAGATTTCAGAAGTCCAGCTCACGTAAAGGTTCCGGAAGTCTCCTGAAGACACAGCCCCTCTTTTGAGACACTTTTTGTTCGTGAAATGAGTTCAGAAAACAGCAAGGGCTGTTACCACTGTGTACCCAAAAGCAAGCTGAGGGTGTGAGCTCAGTGTCCTTGTGTTTTCAAGCAGCCAGTAAAACTACGACATGACAGAAAAACTCAGGTAAATAATATTAACAAGTTGAACCAGGTAGAACTGAGTCCATTCAGAACTGAGCACCTTTGCAGTTGCACTCTTTGATCTCAAATCTATAGGTACAAAGTGATTACTAAGGTTTGGGGTTTTTTTAATGAAGAAACGGTAAAACTCCTGCAGCCTCAGTTTTTCTACAGTAACTTATGACAAAACAAAATCCAGTGAGACTCAACTAGTGAGAACCTACAACCTGTGCTCGTTAACGTCTGTGTTTAAATAGACATAAATAATCTTTAAAAGAAAACCAACAAAACTACCACCAAACAAAAGCCACCACTATCATACAACTCAGATCGACTTTGCTCTTCATGTGTTGAAACCAATGCTTGGAGGATGCATTGAAATAAAGAGGTATTTCAGTTTAGCTAATCCTGCATTTTACATGAAGAAAAAAAGAAACATGTTTGGCACTGGTTTTCAAGAGATCACCAAAGTTAAAAGGGGGGGGGGGGAATGCTTGTAGTAGCAATAGGAGCTTCCTCCCCACACACTGTCACTTCCACCTGAACTCTAAACAAAGGATTGTACCATGACACTAGAAGGCCTTACTTCTGAATCTGTCCATGACACTTCAGCAAAATATCTATGTTTAAATGAAAGCCCTGAGTAGACTTCTTGAATTACTTCTGTGCTCAAAATTAGATGCAAACTTGGTGCCTGACTGACCTAAGGGCACACTTAAAGACAACTGTAATTACGATCTTATCAATGCAGAACTTCATAAGAGGTTCACAGCTTATTTAAAGGACATCAAATTACATCTTCAACTTCTAAAATGCCTGTGTCAGAGCCAAAAGCAACCAAGACCAGGAATTTCTTTCTCTTTATTTGCCTGAAACAAAGAAAAACTGTCAACATGTTGGATTTTTTTTTTTAAAACTAAGAGTTTTCATTAGCCAGTTAAGGAAATGAGTAACTAAGTTCTTTAAAACTAATACTTCTGTATTTAGAGTTGGCCAACAGTTAGAGCACTGAAAGGTGAGAAGAGTTTAGCAAGCACATTATGAAGTTATCTATGAAAACACAAAGAAATCAACCAAACTCTCTAAAGACCACACAGTTTTCTCATCACTAACTTCAGAAAGCAAAAAAACCCACTCTTTTTTCTGGAGCTTGCACCTATTCATGAGACAGTTTCATGGGAAAAGGCAAATGCGTATTCTTTTCCCATATACTCTAAAATCTATTAGCTAGCAGTGTTATTGTAGACATCCATGACTGAATTCACATAGTGCCACCTCAATGAAACAAAGTAAATTTAAATGTATTATTAAAATTGATTTTAGAAGTTGAAACCACAGTAACTGAGAAACAGTCATATTACTGTTTTTCAATAAATGAAGGAGGAATATTTCCAATGTGCATAGAAGTGAAGTATCGCTGTCTGCTCTCCACTCTCTCCCAAGATATTCACTCAGTCTCTCTCCCAGCACACTTTTTTTTCCACAGCAAGACTGACTGATTTCAAAGCATACATGAGAAAACCACCACCAAGGTGCTGACTGAACTAAGTGAATACAGGTATGAAGTTTTATCTGCTTTAAAAGTGACACCAAGCCCTGCTCAGTTTTACAACCTTTACTCCAAATGCATTCACTATTTGCACATGAGAGTAATTCCACATTTGAATGACTTTGCCTCAGATTGGCACCTCTATTTTTGAAAAAGGGACAGAGAGTAGAAAGGAAAACACTCCCCGTCTTCTGTTTATCGTTCCAATTAAGTGATTTAACTGATCTTGTACATATTTGAGCACCAAGTTTTCTTGGAATTTCTGTATGCTGAGGCAGATCCTGACAGTAATATTTTAGTGTATCTGTCAGTTTAATTCTTCCACCACAGAAGTTTACAGAACAGAGGATCTGCCTCTGGATAGTTACGGGCTGCTTTTTCCTCTTTCGTTTTCTCACTGAAGCCGTAGTCATTTCTGAAGATTACAAAACACTGCAGACTGGATGACGTCTCAGAATGACATTTTTGTTAATGCTTTCCTAGAATGGGCAGCTACTCTGTATTCTGAAGTAATAAAAATGCTGTGACTGAAATACTGTTTCAACAGCTGGTACTTCACAGCACACAGCGCTGACACTATGGATGTCAATAAAAACTAAGTGCTGGATTTCCAACCCTGTTCTGTGAGCTCAACAGCGGTGCTGGGGCACTTACAGCATGTGAGACATGGCAGAGAATTCATCTACTTAGTAATTTGTTTTCTCTGTGAACAGAATAAATCCGGAGAGGATTGCTGAAGCACAAAGCAAGTCAAATATGATCGGCTCTTTATAAAAAACCAAAAAAAATCCATGTTTACGTTAACAAAGATTGTGAGCATTACCAAACAGGAAGTCGAAAGCCAGCAGTCGATCCTTTGCCTACAAAGCCTTATTTCTGCAAATTCTGACCGTCACTCGTATTTATTCGCAATGAAATAATGAAATGAGTGACTTACGGGGATGACACGGCTCAACAGTACCCTGCAGGGTGGCAGTGGCCAAGGAACAGGCAGCTCATCCTACACTGCAGCTCAGGAACCACGCTCCATCTTACATTCACCTAAGCCAGCGGTGCCTCCTCAGCAAAGCGATCACCACAGTGTCGACGCGTTACAACGGAACTAACTGATGGCTACGAAAAGCTGAATATTCTTCTCTTTAAGGTCAAAGTTAACAGAACGAATTCATCACCTCGAGGAGAACTTTCCCATTTCCTCACTCAGTTCTAAATTGCCTTTAAAAAATAATTTACTACCCCCTGTGCCCACAGGGTCAACAAAACTTGGGCTTCCACTTGCTTCACTTTACTTCACGGTGTTCCCGCCCTCCAACCCCCCCCACAACCCCTCGAGTCCCGCCGCAGGGAAAGCAGGAGCCCTGCGAGGAGGCGGCGAGCGGCGGGTCAGGGCTCCCGGGCACAGAGGCTCACCCAGGACAGGGCGGGTCAGGGCTCACAGGCTCACCCGGGACAGGGCCGGCAGCGCCTCCTCCTTCTCGTCCTCCCGCTTCTTGTCGTCGCCGTCTGCTGCGGGCGGGTGCCGGCCGCGCGTCCCTCAGCGCCGCGACATGGAAGCGCCGTGACGCTGCCAGCGCCGCCCGCGCGGACTTTCCCCCTCGCGCTCGCCCCGACGGCGAGGGCAGCCCCGCCGAGCTCAGCCCCCGCCCCCGCCGGCCGCTGCCTCCCGCCTTCCTGCCTGGAAATTCCCGCTGACGCTCCGGCGGCGCACACGGCAGCGCGGGAGGGGCGGGACGGCCGCTGGGGAGCGGGAGGAGCGGCGGCGGCAGACTCACGGCTGGGGAGGCCCTAGAATCTCTTTGGTTAGAAGAGACCAAAATATCAGCGAGCCAGCACTGCCAAGTCGCCACTTAACCGTGTCCCTCACCGCAAGGTCCACACATCATTTCAACACCTCCAGGAATGGTGACTCCAGCACTGCCCTGGGCGGCCTGTTCCGATATTTGATGACACTTTTGGTGAAGAAATTCTTCTGTCTAACGTCCAGCCTAAACCTCCTCTGGTGCAGCTTGCAGACAATTTCTCTGGTCCCGTTGCTTCCCACCAAGCAGAAGAGGCTGTCTACCTCTGCACTCCAACCTCCCTTCAGGTAATTGTGGTGAGCAGTAAGGTTTCCACTCAGCCTCCTTTTCTCTAAGTCTAGTTGGTATCAATATTAGGTGAACACTTCAGTTGCAACATCTTTACGCTGAGTCCTAAGTGTCTGGTTTGCTAAGGGGGAAGAGCATCTCGAATCAGCAGTCAACACGGCCCACCTGATGAGTATTAGGCCAGAAAACCAGCAGCACCTGAAAAGTGTCTGTGGGGAATTTTATCTAAGGCCACATTAGGTGGAACTTCTCTAACAGTTAAAGTTGAATGAGACTAACAAAAGTCATCGCTTACAAGAAATTAAATTAATGACTTAATGAAATTACTATTCCTTCTTCTGTTAAAACAAGAAAACTCTAATGGATTCAAAAAATTGAGTTAAATAACTAGGATACAAAAGAATCATAGAATCATTAGGGATTGGAAGGGTCCTAAAAAAGATCATCTAGTCCAATCCCCCTGCCACAACAGGATCACCTAGACCAAGTCACACAGGAACACATGCAGGTGGGTCTTAAACATCTCCAGTGAGGGAGACTCCACAACTCCCCTGGGCAGCCTGTTGTTCCAGAAGTAGGGTCAAATATAAGCCACCTGTTGATCAGATCAAAAAGGGTGTATTTTTACCAAAGACCTATTGAAGTTGTATTTTTAACACTGTATAGACAGTCCAGTCATGTCCTAGAGGGAACCAATGCTGCTGAACACTTAAAGTCTATCCAGATGGTAGTCAATTCCGTTCCTGGAAAAGGAGTAGATAAAAATGTCACACTTTATGCCCCATCTCTGGGAACAGAGATACATGCATTTAAAATTAGTACTGAGTCTGCCAAAGAGAGCTGGAAAATGAAAAGGATTTTCTCTGTTTCTTGATAAGAAACTGAAATCCCACCATAGGTTACACCTAAACATGTATGAAGGGACACAGGTTTCCTATATTTGGATTGCTGCTTATGCTCAGTGATGCAGTTCTGCAAGTGCATTTCCTCCCCTTTCCAATCCAAACTAGGAATTGAGAACGACTCAGAGTTTCTGAGTAAAACATGTTTTTCCTTCTTTAAACGGGGGCACTTTCTGGACACTCAAGACCCTGTATCAGTCTTTTCTGGGGAAGCAAGTACACTGAAATAAGCAGAGCAGATGAAGAGACAATCAGGCCTCAAGGTCCCTTAAGAAGGAAGTCTAGATGCATATAAAATGCAAGACATTTCAAAATAAGGTTCATTTGAAAGGAAAGGTGCCATGTCATAGCTAGTCAAAGGCATTCTCACAAAGCAAAACTTGTATGAGCAAGTACCAGGAAATCAGGGAGGCAGAAAAGTTCCAAAACTTAAAGAGACTTACATGATGTGTTTGTTTTAAAAGGACACGTTATCAAGCACTCAGGCTCAGCTTTTCCTGTGAAATTCTGATCAGCCTCTACAAATATCTAGGTTTTTTAAAAAATTCCTCTTCTCTATTACATTTAAAGCATAAAGTTGCCTATCTTATAACTTAACACCATAACAGAAGTGTTACGTCTACTGAAACCCACAATGGTGCCAGTCTGGAGAGTGGCTGGTTTGGTAAAAATATCTCCATAGGATAAGCTACAGAAATGCATTGCTTTAAAGAGCAGGCTTCTCACCTCAAGAGCCAAATGAGCAATTATTTTTCTATTCCTGTTTCCAACCACTAAGGAAATTACTGGGATAACACAGGCTCAAGTGTGAGTAGTTTGCAGTGATTGAAGTGGTGCTGCCTCTTTCCTGTATAACACAGGTTTGTACTGTTACCATCTAGATGCTTCAGTACTCGGACAGTATTAGCTCACAAACGAAGAGCAGGTGATTAAAGCTGAACCCAAAGAAGTTCAGGAGTTCAAGCAAACGCTGTGTTGCTGAGCTGAGGAAGACATGGTGAAGTATTTCTAGCTGTGCTACGGGCTCTGGCAGTTGGAGAGGTGCATTGGAGGTAAGGCTTTCTAATTATATTTTTCCCAAGCTGTTTTGCCTTTGCAAGGTTGTGTACATTTAAGTTTCCTGACACATAAATGTAGCCTGTGAGCTAGTCTTGTGCTAGGAGCATGGGTCCTTCCCCAGGGTCAGAAATTGTTTGCTTTAGTGCTCTTCAATCCTGTAACAAATACTGCTTCTCCTCAAGAACAAGGTGTTATTTTTGTTAATTAAGCTGTATTCCTCCAGGGATACCTGAGAAACAGGTATAAGACTAGCAGAAGTATTTAAAGTAATCATTTTCCACTTTTTTTCTGCTCAGACACACAAATTTATCATTGATGTTTCTTACTTTATTTTTTTTCCTGTTTGAGGTATTTATAGGAATTGGGATAGGATCTCTTCATCCCCTTTGATGTAGTAGCATTGATACTAGAACAGGAAGAGATAAGGGAAACTCTGAAATAGCTACTCAGAGCTACTTCCTTTTAAAGCTTTCAGCTGCCTGTTTTCACTGGTCTGCCAGGCTGTACTGTCCAAATCTTTCTGGTTAATCCTTTTTTCTCCTCTGTAATCCAAAAGTTCTAATTTAAATGCTAACTTGCCTTGGATTAGCCAGTGATTGTCTTGCAATCCAGTACTCATAGATGTTATCAGTGTTGAGTCAACCTGTGATGTTTGTGTTGCTGATTCTTCTGTAACTTGAATCTACTAGGAATGTAAGAACACTTAAAAAATTATTCCTATCTTTAAGACAGTGCTGTCATTCTGAGATTGGACTCTAATGAAGTAGCAAATAAAATCTCTGTATTGTAAAACAAACCTCTAAATACTCAAAGGACGTGTGCAAAGCCAACCAATCCAGTCTGCAGTTAGAGCAGGGTCTAGAGTTCAGCATCCGTGAGAAGTATTTTCTGTCATCATCGCTGTTTTATGGTTAATGATGACCTGGTCTTAATTCATCACATATTTCATCAGCACTTAGAAGGGCACAGCAACACTCTACAAAATCCAGAGCCGTGTGATGTGTCCTGTAGTTATAGAGGTCATGTTCTGAACGTGCTTATCACTTGCTCCCTACAGAGCTGCAAATCAGAGAGGAGCTCCTGTGTTACGTCCAAAGTGGTTCAGACCTGTAACTATGCCAAGTGACTAAATTTATGGTAGATTGGCTAGAAGCCAGAGCTGAAGTAGGGCATTTCAGTAGGTTTTGTGGAAGGAAAAAATAGATTTGGTAGACTTGAATAGGAGAACCGTGAGGCTGTAGACACGGTTGATATGTGTAATTACCACCACAAGGTCCACATGTAATTTAAATACCTCCAGGGATGATGACTGCCCTGGGCAGCCCGTTCCAATGTTTGATAAACCTTCTGGTGAAGAAATTCTTCCTAATGTCAAGCCTAAACCTCCCCTGGTGCAGCTTACAACTGCTTCCTCTAGTCCTATTGTTTGCCACCAGGGAGAAGAGGCTGTCCCACTCCTCGCTCCAACTACAACTATCCTTTCAGGTAGTTGTAGAGAGCAGTAAAGTCTCACTCAGCTGCCTTTCCTCTAAGCTAAACAGCCCCAGTTTCCTCAGCTGCTCCTCACAGGACTTGTGTTCCAGATCCTTCACGAGCCTCATTGCCCTTCTCTGGAAACACTCCCAGCAGTTTGATGTCCCTCTTGTAGTGAGGGGCCCAGAAATGAACACAGTATTTGAGTTGTAGTTTCACTAGTGCTGAGTGGAGGAGGACAATCATCTCCCTACTCCTGCTGCCTCTGCTGCTTCTGATGCAAGCCAGGATGTCCTTGTCCTTCCTGGGCATCTGTGCATGCTGCTGGTCATATTCAGTTGGTTATTAACCAATACCCCCAGGTACTTTTCCAGTGTACAGCTTTCCAGCCACACATCCTGAAGTCTGCATCCTGCCATAGGGTTGTTATGACCTAAGTGTAGGACCTGGCACTTGGCCTTGGTGGACTTCATACAGTTAACTTCAGCCCACTGATCAAGCCTGTCTAGATCCCTCTGTAGAGCCTCTCTACCCTCCAGCAGATGGACACATCTGCCTGGCTTGGCGTCATCTGTAAACTTACTGAGGGTGCACTCTATCCCTTCATTGAAATAATTCGTAAAGAGATTGAAGAGCGCAGGCCCCAATACTGACCCCGGAGAGCACTGCTTGTGACTGAGTGCCAGCCAGACTGAACTCCATCCACCACTGCTCTTCGGGCCCAGCCATCCAGCCAGTGTTTTATCCAGCGCAGTGTGTACTTATTCAAGCCTTGTGCCATAAGAGAACTAAAAGTAAACAAGAAAAAGATGAAAGACTTATAAAAAGAAATAGAGAAGTGATCATGAAACCTTGGCTAGGGTGTTACTGAGGATAAGCCCTAATCTGAGCAGCAGTGTGGGTGAACCTGTATTGCTATGACAGCTTGACAGCTGATATCTGATCTGTGTTTTTGCACCCAGAGTCCCATAGTTTTCTTGCATTAGTAGCTGATAGGTACAGTTCTAAGCCTACTTTTATCTCATCTTCCTGGAAGTAAGCCTGGCAGTTAATTCAGAAAATTAATCTAGTTATAAATATTTACATTACTATAACAGCTTCAGCTCTGACTTTGTTTTTGTGTGTGCCTGCTCAACGTCTAATCTTAGAGCTAGTGAGATACCACTCTAGGGCATCACTTACTTAAAGACATGAAAAGAACCAAGGAGGGAAGGCAACTGTATGTATATCACTTCTGGAATGTTTAGCCTAGCCTCTCTTCATTTGGGCTGTGTAATGCCAGGCCTCCTTTCTTCCTTTCTCTACACTGGCAGAAGGCAAGGTGCATTTCACTGCAAACCTCCCAGTGACACTGGAAATGGTGGCTTATGTATCATGTGTGAACTTGCTGCAGGGTAGCTGCTCTTGATGGAGAGATGCCCAGAGAACGCTGAGAAGTCATGAGGATGCTGAAGGAAGTGGAGCACCTCCCTTGTGAGGAGAGGCTGAGGGAGCTGGGTTTCTTGAGCTTGGAGAGAAGGAGACTGAGGGGTGACCTCATTAATGTCTATAAATATGTGAAGGGTGGGTGTCAGGAGGATGGAACCAGGTTGTTCTCAATGTTGTCTAATGATAGGACAAGGGGCAATGGGTGTGAGCTAGAACATAGGAGGTTCCATATAAATACCACTTCTTCACAGTGAGGGTGACAGAGAACTGGAACGGGCTGCCAAGGGGGTTGTAGAGTCTTCTTCACTGGAGACATTTAAAACCCACCTGGATGTGTTCCTGTGTGACTTGGTCTAGGTGATCCTGCTGTGGCAGGGGGATTGGACTAGATGATCTTTTGAGGTCCCTTCCAATCCTCTATAATTCTACGACTGTATGATTCTATGTCCACTTGTTGGGGTGTAGAACAGTAACACTTTTCACCATCTTTCTTGTAAATGCGACAGAAGAGGGGAACATAAATCACAGAAAATTATATTTTAATATACTTTAATGTACAATATACTTTAATATACTTAATATACAACCATAAACGTTCTCATATACCTCACCTTTCCAGGAAAGACTATAACTGGCAGAACTTCCCGTGTGCAAAGACAATCAGAATTGACCCTTGTCCAGATTTTATTTAAAAGAAAATCCAAGAGACAATGAAAAAGCCCAAGAAGTTAATGACATAAATAATCACTCACTGATGGTTCAAAGCTAAGGAATCAAGAGATGCCTCAATACTTGCTGCCAAGGAGGATTCTTCTAACTTAACTTTACACATTTACATGGTGGTGATGATTCTGTAAGCTGGTTTTATGGCAAGTTTGATTGTAAGAAATGACTGTTCTATTGTATTTTAGACATTTACTTTAAGATAGTTAAATTGTGTCTCAGATAGAGGTGTAAATGAAGTATTAAGGATCACATAGAAGCATTTTTGTGTGTGACTACAGCTGTAGAGGACCTGCTCATGTGCTCCATTATGGAGAATTTTGCCAGATATAGGTTCAAGAACAGGATTTATTATTTTCAATTTCAAGTATACAGCAGATTTACTCTATTTACATCTAACTTTTAAAAAGTTATATTTAGCTGGGTAAAATTAAAGGCTCTTCAGTCACTTTGGTGGGTTATTGCATTGTATACCTTTAATTTTAAAACCTTACTGCAATATAGAACTGTTGGTTTTCTTTGTTGTACTGTCTGAGATTTTACTTAATAATTTGTCTAATTATTCCAGATTTATGTCTTAGGTTTCCCCTTTAAATAATGCAACATACAAACAGACACACACATATATATAGTTGAAATCACATACAATAGGAATCATAATGCCAGCAGTTCATAAACATTACAGATCAAGATCCGTGTAATTTAAAATTTAATATAAGGCTAATGGTCTTTTCTGCAAAAGAAACAGACTGCTGCGTGGAGAAAAAGCCTTCCTGTTACTACTCTTAATAACATACACCAAGCACAGCAGAAAGCAGGATTTTTCGTGATCATCTTCTGTTTTAATCGAGTCCCCAGGTTATTTTCTTCACAGTATTCTTGGTAAATAAGTCAACATTTTTTATTGAATTTATTTATTTTCATTATCCTGATATCAAGCCCCAGACTGCTGAGGCACCAGAGGAAGTTGAGACCAAAGAGGAGTTTGCCCTGGTTGATGAGGACTGGGTTAGGGATAAGTTGAGCAAACAGGATAACATATGGGCTCACATGGGCTGCACCCACAAGTGCTATGGGAGATGCCAGAAATCACTGCTAGGCCACTCTCCATCATCTTTGCTAAGTCATAGGAATCAGGAGAGGTGCCTAGGGACTGGAGGACAGCAAATGTCACTCCAATCTTCAAAAAGGATAAGAAGGAGGACCCAAGTAACCATAGACCAGTCAGCCTCACTTCCATCCAAGGAAAGGTGATGGAACAATTTGTCCTAGACGCTGTCTCCAGGCACATCAAGGACAAGAGGGTCATTAGGGACAGTCAGCATGGCTTGACCAAGGAGAAGTCATGCTTGACCAACCTGATAGCCTTTTCTGAGGGCATAACCAGGTGGATAGATGATGGCAGAGTGGTGGATGTGGTCTATCTTGACTTCAGTAAGGCATTTGACACAGTCTCCCACAGCATCCTCACAGCCAAACTGAGGCAGTGTGGACTGGATGATCGGGTAGTGAGGTGGATCGTGAACTGGCTGCAGGATAGAAGCCAGAGAGTAGTGGTCAATGGGACAGAGTCTAGCTGGAGGCCTGTATCTAGTGGAGTCCCCAAAGGGATTAGAGGTTCTCCTCTCCCTCTACTCTGCCCTGGTGAGACCACATCTGGAATATTGTGTCCACTTCTGGGCCCCTGAGTTCAGGAAGAACCCAAAACTGCTGGAGAGAATCCAGTGCAGAGTAACGAAGATGATGAAGGAAGTATTCCTTATGAGGGAAGGCTGTGTCTCTTTAACTTGGAGAAGACACTGATGGGTGACCTCATTAATGTTTATAAATATGTGAAGGATGGGAGTCAGGAGGATGGAGCCAGGCACTTCTCAATGTCGTCTAGTGATAGGACAAAAGGCAATGGGTGTAAGCTGGAAGATAGGGGGTTCCATATAAATATTAGAAGGAACTTCTTCACAGTGAGGGTGACAGAGCACTGGAAGAGGCTGCCCAAGGGGGTGATGGAGTCCTCTTCTCTGGAGACATTTAAAACCCGTCTGAATATGTTCCTGTGTGACTTGGTCTATGTGATCCTGCTGTGGCAGGGGGATTGGACTAGATGATCTTCTGAGCTGCCTTCCAACCCCTAATGATTCTATGATTCTGTGAAAATCTGTTGCAAAATTCTACATACAAATAAAATTGACTTAAATTCTTTACTATGTCTCCTTTAAATATTTTAGTTGCAATCTCTCTTTCTCAGACACATCGCAGGCATGGTCTCTGTACTAATTCTGTAATAATCTTCACATATATTTCAGTAGAAAAACTCTCATACATAGTTTTGCACCTTACTCATCACTACACTAACACTTCAAAAATTATGAGGCCATACCTGTGGTAATGATAGTCCAGCTCGTGATCCTAATCCAGCTAAAGACTAAAACTGTCAAGGAGAGTTTCAGCACTAAACATTTGCATGCCTGTCTCTAGGATCTGCAATTTTAAACTGAGAGCTTTGCTAACCAAAACACCTTAAAGATTCTTCAGGCACTTTGATATCAGCAAACCCCCACAAACCTACCAGCTCTTACAGTGATGTCAAAACTACTGTATTCAAATCTGTGTTTTGAACTACGTCTTTTATCCTGCATTTCATTTTATTATCTTTCTTATTTCAAAGCATTTCAGTTCATTGATGTGCTTAAGGTATTTACTATACACCATCAGCCTTCACTTTTCTAAGCAATTTTTTTTATATATTGCCCTCTTACATTTTTATTGATTTCCCTGATCCTCTTTTCATAATTTTTTTATGGATGACTTTTTTTTTTCACATGACACTGGTTTATAGAGTGGAAAAGATGAAAGGTGATAACAGGGCTTTTCAGTGGTCACCTCATCCAAGCTTGTTTGCTGTCTGCACAAATACATCACTAACAACATATTGACTTAAGTGTTTAAGTTTCATGAGTTTTATCTTGCACCACTGACAGTAATGGAAGTTTGCAACTGACACAGTAGATGGTGAATAAGAATTTGAGTTGTGGTACTGTTGCAAATCTGAAATTGTTTTCAGCTTGTGCTCTGTTTTGTACAATCATAATTCACGTGATTATTTTTCTGTAATGACCAGGGTTTTTTATATACCTTCATCACTGGATTAAAGTTATTGTGCAACATTTTTCCAAAGAAAGACAAGAGCTCAGTTCGCACTAATCTCTATTTATCTGTTTGTTGGAATTCCCAGAAATAATTGTCCATACACCATTACAACTCTGTACTACATTTTCCAGATACATTCGAGGTCCCTTCCAATCCCTAATGATTCTGATGATTCTAAGGAAAATAGCAATTCCATGGGGACCTGCTGGATGCACAGGTTTGGTTTGAACAATTGTTCATGTACCCTGGGAACAAAAGCTGAGGTTAGCTTTCGGGTACCTGATCATGCCTTGGATTTTAACTCTTATATTCTTTCATAACTGGAATGTGGATTTCCTGAAAACATGCCATTTGTTTGAAGAGACATTCCAGATAAATGCAAAATGCTGCCAGAGCGTAGCAATTCATAACACTCACGTTATGGGAAATACAACATGCAGACAGTTTATGTCTAGAAGTAGTAACGTATCAAAGAATCTTAATCTCTCAAGATTGTCTACATCCTTGAGGTACTTCATCACTTCTGTATTATTTTTTGGGGGGGTTAGGTATGTCAATAATTAATTGTTTTGAACTACTACGTGGGTTTGGTTGTTATTTACTCTGGGCTTTTTTTTCCACAGTTTTATTAGAGGTGTGCAAGATGTAGATCCCATCTGCTTTGGGACTTGTGTTCAATGTAAGGGAAAAGGTCAACAAGGCATCGTGAAAAAAATGTCTTGATCTGGATGGCTCTTGCAGTTACTCATCTCAAGCTGTGCCAGGGGAAATTTAGGCTTGAAGTGAGGAGAAAGTTCTTCACTCAGAGGGTCATTGGCCACTGGAATGTCCTGCCCAGGGAGGTGGTAGAGTCGCCGTCCCTGGAGATGTTCAAGGCAGGATTGGACATGGCACTTGGTGCCATGGTCTAGCCTTGAGCTCTGTG
>JAOXOE010006888.1:0-24899 GCA_028565055.1 Phoeniculus purpureus
TGAACTGAGGGGCCCAGAACTGGACACAATATTCCAGGTGTGGTCTCACCAGGGCAGAGTAGAGGGTGAGGAGAACATCTCTCGATCTGCTAACCACCCCCTTCTGACCCACCTGTGCACAAACCTGTTAAGACAGCAGAGACTTCACTTGAAGACCAACAACACGGGGGTGCAGTAATATACAACAAGTCCTATAGGTTTAAAGCAACATCAAAAAAAGAGTAACTTATTTTTCTTTTAGGGAAGGCAAAACCTAGACCTGGCAGGGCTGGAAAGAGCCTGTCACACTAAGCCAAATCTCAGCCACTAGAACTGAAGTTGGTTCCTGTTCCTATCAGATTGCTTTGAACAGTCTCCAGATCTTTATGCCTCAGTTTCCCCATCTGTACATCAGATATATTCACCCAGGAAAGCACCACAAAATTTGCAATAATAATGGCTGGTGGCATCAGCATCAAGATCGAAGATGGGACTATCTCTCACCTTCACAGATGCGTTCAATGATAAAGTCTTGATAATACTGCAGGTCTTCATAGGAGGAGATGTGCACCAGGTAATCAGGAGACCCAGCAACCCTCAGCAGCGTGTCCCTCTGCACGTCCCCAATGACAACCACAAACACCAAGATGCCGTTGTGCCGCAACTGCTGAGCTGGGATGGCTGCATCCTCCATGCCACCTCCATTTGTGAGCATCACCACCACCTTGCTGACACCAGGTCTTGCTCCTTTCTGCACTGTCATCACATCACCATAAACATGCAGCAATGTGCTGCCAGCAGAGGCAGAGCCCCCAAGAAATGGCACCTGGTTGATGGCTTGAAGGACAGCTGCACGGCTTGTGTGGGTGTCCAAAGTGAACACGGTGTGAGCTCTGCTGCCATAGATCACAAGGGCAATCTGGGTGACATCCCGGTTGATGCTGAAGTGCAAACAGCTGCTCCTGACAAAGCTCCGAAGCCGTAGAAAATTCTCCAGACCAACTCCAGATGAAGCATCAACCACAAATGCCAAATCAAGAGACTGTGCCTGACAGCCTGGATTAAAGAGCACAAACATGGTATTTTTCAAAATATGCATGAACTCCTTTGTGATCAAAAAACAGCTGGGGGTGGGGAGGGGAATGGTGGGCAAAATTCATCACTGTTGATCATTGCCTGTGAAAGGTGATCCATGACCTTTTCACACCAACAGACAGAGACCTATCATAAAAATCAGTGATGGAAGGTCAGTCCCTGGATCTGTAACTGACACAAACAAAACAAGGACATTCATCCTTCTGTCCTTTCTTCCTCCCCAGGGCAGTTTAGCCAACCTCCTCATGGTTTGACAAACTCATCTCACAGCCCCACATCACAGTCTTACCTTCAGGATTATCCATGCTGCAGATTATTCTCTGCAGTTCTGGAATCTTGTTGAACAAGTCCTGGGGGTCTGAGTAGACAATTGTCTGTTTTGGATTGCCAGTCACCTTGGTCAGTTCTGCTCTCATGAAGCTGCTGCCTACACCAATCAAGAAGAGATCTTGGTCCCTTGCATACTCAGCGGCTTCTGCCACTGGATCCTGGGAGATGGAGTCAGTGAGCAAGACAACCACACGTGGAAGGTTACCCTGCATATCCACAAAGTCTGGGGTGCTCCTAAAACTGTGCTGTGCAATGGCCTGCAGGGCTCTGCCTGTCAGGGTTTCTCCTCCACTGAAATTCAAAGCATCAATGCCCTTCATGAGGGTGAATGCATCCTTGTGTTGTCCCACTTCAATGGGTATCCTAACATCGTTGTCATACTGGGCCACCCCCACATTCATTGGTGAGTCCCAGCCCATTGCTGCTTGGAGAAACCTCTTGAGAAATGCTTTGTAGCGCAGAAAACCTTCCAGTGTGACTGCTGCCGAGCTATCCATCAGGAACAGGAGATCCACACTGCACTCAAGGCTCAGCTTTGGTGCTGAATGGGGAGACAGAAATTTGTCATATCATAAAATCATAGAATCATTCCGGTTGGAAAAGACCCCTGAGAGCATCGAGTCCAACCATCAATCCTACTCTACAAGTTCACCCCTAAACCGTATCCCCCAACGCTACCTCTAAGCAACTTTTACACTCATCCAGGGATGGGGACTCAATCACCACCCTGGGCAGGGCAAAGAGTTAATCATGCCAGGCTCCTCAGCTGGGGCCTGCTGGAAGCCCGGTGGTGAGCAGAATGGACACTGCATCCAGTACCCTAAATGATTTGCCAGATGCGGCATGAATTGTAGGACAACTGTGCCATGAGGGCACTGTATTTTGGGTGGATGCCACATAAGCCTTTAGAGATAAAAAACATCTGTGAGACTCTGGGGGGGATTCCTGACCTTTTGGGTAGCAGACATCAAATCAAAAATTATGACAACTCCTCTCTCAGTACTCTGGGGGAAAACTCTTGAGTTTCAGCATAATGTAGAGAAAGGAGAGTCCAAGCACTGGGAAGCTCCTCTGTAACACCCTGAGACACTTTCAAGTAGGAGCCTTCATTCTGAGAGAACTAAGTACAAAACATTTCCTGAACGTCAGAACCTTTTGGCGTTTCTTACAATGATCCCCCAAAATCAGGACTCTCTTTAGGAACCACGTGTGCAGGGAGGGGAGTCAGCAGACAGACTTATGTGTCCCTCCAAGTTCCTCTGTTCTGCCATTCATGTGGCACCTGCATTTAGAAACCATGCAGGGCGACACTGCCAGTACTGGTACTCCCCACAGCCTCAAAGTTTCCGAGCAGCAAGACCCAGTCTTGCTGGGCTTGACACGGTCATAACTGGCATGAGACAAATTCAGCCTGTCTCCCTGAGGAAAGCCCAAAGGCTGCCGCCCAAGCCCAGTCATCCCTATGGTCATGCAGTGGTCACCATCGACACAGGGCAGAGCTGAGAAGGAGGGAGAGCACAAGTTCACACCTACCACAGTGGATGTCTCCTCCATACCCCATGGGGCAGAGGCAGTGGTATTTGTCCAGTCCCTCTGGGACACATGTGCCACCATTCTGGCATGGCTGGGAGTCACAAGGGTCTAAACAGGACCAGGGAAGGGAAAGACAAGTAGTCAGAAGGGAGCCATCCCCTTCCCACCCTGTGTCAGGGGAAAAGGAGTCACACCTCTGCCTCTCTTGCTGCAGGGTTTGAACTGACACAGGGTCACATACACCCTCACCTCCGTTGCAATTTCATTTTGGAATGGCTCTCCAACAGGCAGCAGAGAAAAGACAAAACCAGACTGTGACATTAGCTCATTTTCTTTGGTGACACCAATGAAGTCATGTAAATACGGAACTGCTGAAGGTCATGCAGCTCTTCCAGATTTACATCAGCATTGAAGGGATCAGTCTGGCCTGCTGCTTGGACAATGTTGTACTGACCAAGAAAATAAAGCCACTGTCACCTGAACCACCAAAAAGATGGGGTGAAAGGAAGAACTGATGGACCACAGCTACCTCCACAGCCACAAAACCAGGCTGGCAATGAGCAGGGTCCCTGCTAAACTGATTGTGTTCATGGTACCAAGTGAAGACACAGAATCATCTCACTGCATACTTCCCTAGCCGGAGAGCAGGGACTCCCCACAGGAAGCAGTTCCTCTGCCCCAGGAACATGAGCAGATTAGGACTAAATGTCTTCTCAAGCAGAAGGAGAAATGACAGGGAAATAAGCTCTGGTCACAGGAGACTAAAAAACCCTGGACATACTAAGAGTTTCTTGCAAAAGACCACAATCTCTCTCTCTGAACAAAACTTCTAGAAGTGAGACTAAAAACACTTAATTTTATTCTTTAGTTATTACCTTTCCTACTTCGTAAATAAGATGTTTTAAACGCCTACCTGGACATACAGTTCGGAAGCATCTGGATGGGTGTTTGATCAAGACTCTCTTCCATCTGAAACAAGAAGAATACAACCTATCATGAATTTAAAGACAAATAAGGCATCTTCCAGGTTGATCTTAGTGTGTTTTAAATTGAATTGATTTTCCCTTGAAAATGAAATTTTTCAAAGTAAGTATTTCAAAAGAAAATGTCCATCCTGAGCAGGGCAGCGAAAGAAAAAAAGTCATTTCAAAGCTACTCTTTTGGGTTTGACTTCAGCCTTGACACTTTAAATGTAAAGATTATAGATGTATTTTTAAAGCTCCAAATGATTATTTTTTCAGTTGCTGCAAAAGAGATGTTAAGCTTTTTGCCCTAAATTTTTATGAAAACTTCACAGCAGTGAGAATCACAGAACATTAGGGATTTGAAAGGACCTTGAAAGATCCAATTCCCCTGCCAGAGCAGGATCACCTAGATCAAGTCACACAGGAACATGTCCAGGTAGGTTTTAAATGTCTCCATCTTCTTCAATGTTATTAGCAGCATCTAACTTATCCCACTGTGACTGGGAAGAAATCCCCTGCTGTGCCTGTCACTGGCATATCTTAGCTAACTCCACCGTTTCCATGCCCTAAGATGATACAAAACCCCCACACCCTAGAGCAGAGGTGCATATTTGCCCCCTGTGAGAAGGCACCTATCATTGTTTCCTGACAATTAGATGATTTCTGCTTTAAACTTTCATCTCTGTTAATCAGGTTTCTACTTCTCCAATACCTGCAGCTTCACTGTGCCACTAATTTTCCAGTGCCCTGCATCAGAGCTGGTCCAATTTGCAGTAGCTTTGGCAAAACCCACCACTTTTGGGATGCTGTAAGCAAGGCATGACCTGTTCTACTTCCCTGTATTGGCTCCAGTATTGGCCAAAGTATCTGGAAACACTCATGGCCATGAAGACAAGTCTGAAATTGCCCAGACAGTCATCCCCCATCGTCCATGCACAGCCCAGATCAAGAGTGGTTTTCAAACATTAATTTGACTAATTAAAGTATTGGTATTAAAGCAAACACAGGAGGCACCTCTTCAAAGGAGAAACAATCTCCCTACCAATTCCTGTACACCACCACTTTAACTCAGCTGATTTTATCAGCAGAGAGAATGAAGCTGCCTTTCCCTTCATGGCTCCCGCTGCACTGACTGCGGTGACAATATTACTTGAAAGACCTGACATGCTTTATGGGTTTTGAGCTCCCTGGGCAGGAGGACACTTGTCTTATGCAGCTCACTGACATCCAACTGACAAAGCAGCTCTTTGTGCTGCTGCACTATGACTGAGGGGTAATTTCAGCCAGTGATTGTAGCCTCTCCATGGGACAGTCCTTCCCAAGACCCTCAGAGCAGCCAAGCAAAGGAAAAAGGGCTTCTCTGAAAGGAAGAAAGCCTGAGTGTAGGAAAACAGAACTAGCACCAACATAGAGAGTCAGACCTTGAAACACAGAGTTGGTAGAGGAACATAAACTTCAAACCATATTGGTTCAACACGTAGGAAACTAACCCAAATTCCATTTACAGTATTTATGGTGCTCTTGGGCTAACCATCTTCTGCTTCTTTGGCTTAGCTCCTCCTCCTACCCTTTGCTTCTTAGATCAGCTGATGACCAGAGCAGGGAAAGCCACTTCCTAAGTCTAGAGACCATTGCATTGGTTTTCTAGAGGGATCTCAATTCCAGCAGAGTCATGTTCACACAAAAGCATTATCACTGTACCTCCCATCTTCTCTCAGGCTTACTCAGTTTTAGAGATGAGGGTGCCCAACTGACCTGTAGAAAGGGCACAGTGAAGCCTGCACTGCATTTGGCTGCTTGGAGCCTTTCCAACACACGTAGTTTCCAGCCAGGTCTTTCACAGTCTCCAAGGTCCTGCGTTCACAAGGGTAGGGTTCAACTTTGCAGCCTGCAGCAAAGAACAAATGCAAACTAGGATCTATTGCCTGAAAACACTTTGAAACAGGTTAGTCTTCCTCATTTACCTCCCAACAGCAGACCAATCAGAAGAGAAATTCTGTCCACTGGCTACCCCCCTCTCTGGGGTGTTCACTCTTCAGCCTCCTTGGCTTTGCTATAAAACTCGCACTGCTGAGCTCAGGGTGAAATGATAACTTTGCAGCCCCTCTGGTACCTTCCTCATTTGTTTTCTTTTCTTTGATTTTTTTTGTATTTGATTTTACTCTACACCTGGACCACTCCAGTTCTATCTTCTCTACCTCTTAGATAGAGATGGTGACAGAGATAGAGATGACAGCCCCTGATGACCACCCCTTAGCACATAGCCAAGTCCATTAGAAGATTTAACGTCACAGGGTTTAACTCTCTATCCCTTGTGACATGAGCAAGGATCAATATTCCCATTTCCACAAGTGAGCCAAGACACACTGGTATCTGAAGAGGCAGGTGGCAAGCATTTGCATCCAGTCTGGGTACAGCAGCAGGGCACCTTGACCTGACACCTGCTAATTCCCCTGTACATGCTCTGGCACTGCCCCATCTTTCTCAGTGACACGATCCAAGTTCAAAGTGTGAGCATTAGGGTGGATCCAGGACAGGGGTTACCTGGGGTGATAGCACTGCAGAAAGAACCAGTAAGGGTGCTGTACAGGCCATTGGCAGCATCGTCGGCATCTCCAGCGAAGAGCACATGCCGCTCAGTGGGCTTGCTAGCCAGCGCATACAGCTCCTCCCATCTGCCAAGCAAAGGTAGGGTTCAACCACTTAATCATCCCCAAAAGACTTATCAAACAAACCCTGTGTAGGCAACAGAGAGCTGATTCAGAACCATAACACCCTTCAAAATGCTTTCTAGATCCCGGTGTGTTTAGTCTCAGGCAGTAGCATAGCTCTACTCAGTGGAAGAGCTGCCTCCACCAGCTCTGCACCTCCTGTACCAGCCACCAAATCAGCATTTCCTCCATGCCTGTCTTTCTCCACAAATTCCTCTTTCTCTTTCCAAAACTGGTATCTGGCATAAGAACATCACGCACGCATTGATATTAGGCTTAGCTGGGCTTCCACTTCCCACCTCATGGAAAGTTTCCTACCTTGGAAACTTGATTCCCACTGCAAAAACCTTGATGTGTCTCTTCTTCACCTGCACTGCAGGCATCGCTGTACTGCCCTGGGACTTCCCATCCGAAATGATGATCAGGATTTCAGGGACACTTGAGTTTCTCCCACCAGGAAATCCCTTGCGGAGAAGATACTTTAGAGCCTGACTTGTCTCTGTGCGCCCACCTCTAGAAAGAAGGAAAATAAAATCAGGAAAGCAGAAATCAAAGATCATCTTCATACTGAATTTACCACGTGAATTTAAAACGTCCACCCTCTGGCAATGGAGAATTTAGCATATTCCTGCCCATTGCCACACAACACATCCACAAGGATGTCTGACCCTGTCATTGTCATCTCTATCCATCTACTCATCCATACCTTCCTCCTCTCCAACCCAGAGTGGTCTCCAGAAGAATTCTAATAACAGCAGAGTGTTTCTGCAATTGAAGCAGGAACTAGAGATTTGGAATATTTGAGTTTTATCTCCAGCTTCAACAAAAGTCTCAGCTGCTTCTGTTTTTCCATCTGCAAATTGCAGTCACTTCTTTAAAGAGTTGCATGGAAAAGCTGTTTAGCAAAAGCCTCGTCAGAAACACAGTACAAGTGGGCAAAATGAACAAAGATCAGCACCCCAGAGTGGTTTCCTGTCTCTTGATACACAAAGATGCTGTAAATTCTGTCATGTATCATCTCTTCCCTCCATGCAACCTTCTGCTGTACTTAGACCAACAGTTAAAAGGCTGCACATCCCAGCTTGTAGCTGAGAGTCTGCAGTCCAGCAGCGTGCAGAATCCTTGCCTTTTTCTCCCTGGCTGATCTGCAGGTTAACTTCATTTTCTACAAAAAGACATCTGTCCATCTGTGGTAAAGCTCCTCAAAATACAAATGCTGAGAGCTTCTTAGTGCATCCTTGGAAATTCATAAGGACCACACACAAGGCAGGGCTTCACCGGGACCTTCTCGTGAGCAGAGGAGATACTAAGAAAAGCACCCAGTGCTCCAGTTGTCTAAAACCATCCTATATTTAGTTAAAAGCAACACTCTCATTTGCTAGGTGGCTTGCTGGTAGTATTAGCACAATAGGGAAGGAGCACCAGCCACTGATGTTCACACGAACTGTACCCTTCACATTTTGGAAACATGATCACCTGGAAGAAGCATGAAGCTACTTAAAACATGGTACAGGTTATCCACTTCAGCTCTTTTGTGGCTCAGATGCCTTACTCCTCATTTGCCTGCGATGCAGTGGCATCCTGAGGTCACAGGGGAGCCTGGGGGCCCTCAGGGCTGATGCCTGGGCTCTCAAGGAGCTTGACAGAGGGGTTGTCTCTCCTGTCAGAAATGTCTTCCAATACATGTAACTCAAAAAGCAGGATGATACTGCCATCCTTTTCTTACAAATGCACGGGAAATCAGGGCCAGACTTGTCAAAGTGTCTGACACTCCCATCTGAAAATCTGTATGCGTCCATCTGCTCTGAAGAGCCGACTGATGGGATGGTTCTCAAGAGCAGTGGGGCTGGGCAGCAGGATGGAAGGGCGCACAAGCTGACTTCTGAAGGAATGAAAAATGTTATAGAATCATAGAATCATTAGGGATTGTCTTGGATCAAAGATCACAGAGGCAGATTTGAGTATTGATCACAGGTCCTTACCTACAAGATCATCAGTAGATAGTTTGGCCCCACAAAAAGACAAGAACAGGGCCTCTTGTCTGGCCCCACAAAAGCAGTTTCTGATGGTCCAAGCAACCAGCTATCTGAATATTTTGGCAGCCCTTGAATTCTGCCCTGGAGAAGGGAATGCTTTTGAGGGACAAAGCAATTAGTTCAATATTCAGCAATACCCTCAGCAGCAAAGTACTAAACCTACACCAGGACTTGGGTTCCAAAGGGGACACATTGCAGCAGTGACACATGCCAATGGTGGCTTGAACCAGCAAGTAAAAATGGGCTGCTGCTAAGTGCTCGGGAACGGGAGACACCAAACCCTGCAGCTTTTCCTGAGGAAAAACAACCTTGAATGCAATCTGGGTAGAAATAAGCCTCAGCTTGCCAGAGAACAGCTTTAGTCAAAGATGCTTTAGAAATCCTGAGACTCATTTCTTGTGAGATTAAGAATAATATTTGCTGACTGCTGGATGCCTCCTTAACCTAAGACCCTGATTGCTGTGCTAAGCCTGTAGGAGCTCACTGGAGCTGTCTGCTTGAGAGCTATGACACACGTCAACACAAAGCCCCAGGAGGGAAAAGAGAGATCCCTCTGGCAGCAGAGTGCACTCAAGAGAAGAGATCATCACTGCAGACAGCCAGGGCTGTAGCCAGTTTTTGCACACTGAGAGGAGCTCTGGTGATGGCATACTGGATGTGGACTGGGAAGGAGCCCTTCATTGCAGAGAGTCCTGAAAATAAAGCAGAAGGGAATAAAACGGGGGATACATATAGGGGTCTGTGAGGGGAAGGTGGTTGTTTTTATGGGCTGCACATTTAATTTAGTTGGTAGTTAATAGCGAGCTCCATGGGGTAGAAACTGTCCTCTGTTTCAAGACTTGACTTTAAATGACTGTTAGAGATGCCTACTTAAGTCTGGGCTCTGTGTTCCTTGTGCCACGCAATGGCATCAAAATTAGCATCTCGGTCAGGCTGTGGCAGGAATTTTTACATTGTGAGCCAAACACTGAACTTTTATTTAAGTAAAAGCCATGGGCAGCACAAGAGAGGCTTTGGAAAGGAGACAGCAGATGGTCTCACCTCTGTCTTGCTGAGTGAGGTTTGGTGGAGTGTGCAGCTGTCTCAAGGTGGCCCCAACTGCCACAACCACCTGTTGACCACTCACACGCACAAACTTAGTCTGTCGGGTACCTCAGTGCCTGCTGCTGGCCATCTGAAAAAACAACTCAAGCTTCATGTCAACCACCTACATTCTCCACCCAGTCATCACCAGGTTAAGCCCTTGCTACAACACAACTGGGCAAATGTCTTTTACAGAGTACACCATCCCAGGGCAACCAACCCTGCAAGTACTTTGGCTATTGTTGCCAGCTTTGACTCCTGCCTACAACACATTATCTCTTTTTGTTGTTGGAGGCTTAAATGTTTGCTTATCTCCAAGGATTAACTCCTTCATGGACATAGGTCTCCCCCTTCCTTTCTTGGTAATTCTCCATCTGCACCACACAAGAAGTCTATGATGCGCTGTCCCTGATATTTGATACAAGACAGAGCCCAGCTCACTGGGAACATGCTCCAGACCTATTGATAATTAAGCCAAATGAGGAGACATTTCCAGTTGTCTTTTAATTCTGTCCAAGGAGCTATGCTACAAATCACTTGCTATGATTGCCTTACGGGGCTGCTTTTCTTGCCTTCCAGAGCAAGCAAGTGCAACCAAACCACAAATGTTACTCCTCTCTTGGAGGCACCATGCTCTCCTTTGGCTGTGTTGACAAAAAACACACTCCACTTGCTTTCTAACATCCATCCTTTGCTTTAGTATGTGATTCCTGATTTACTTGTTCTATAAAACCTTTTGATCATGATGCCCAAGTACTTTTTCTTCCACCCACCCTCTGATTTTCACAGAAATCTTTTAATGCAGTACTTGACAGGTCTCTTTGCCTTGAACTTCTTTCTTTAGGATCTTCCCCCTCCACACTCCACCATTTCAAAGCAAACTCAATGTGGGTCTATTCAGAGCATGCCCAAATCTGCCTTTTCCTGACCAGATGTCCGTAGCTGTCAGATGCTTCAGTGAAAAGTGTTGTGCATGAGGGAGAATATCTTTTGTGTAGTCAGTTTGACGACTAAAGCTTGATGAACTCAGTGAGCTGTGCCCATGCGAGCCCTGAGGATAAGAAACAGTTAATAACGAGTCCCTGCACCAAAGCTCATTAAATTCAGTTTCTTATTGATTTGATTTGGAGGTTTTCTGGGCTTTGACATGGCAGGTTTGTGTTTACACTATTACTCCAATAAAGCTTTTCCAAAGCTAAATGAGATCTGGACTTTACCTGCTGCATTTCCTCAGGAACAACACTAAGAAGGTTTCTCTCCTGTATGGAGCCATTGACTTGCGTGACAGAAATTCAAAAGAAATTTAGCTTCTGAGATTTCTGGCTGAAAACAGCCATTGACTTCAAAAGCTGTTTGGACTGAATTCACAGAGAGAGACCAGCAGTCTCCAAATCAGTCACAAAAGCTTCACTGCAGTGTGGTGCAGCCTTCTTTTAAGTGCTCTCAGCTCCATGCCCAGAGCATAGGGCTGAAGTCAGGAAATGCCTGGCTGGTCAAAGGCTTGTGAGAAGCCTTTGGAGCCAGGCTTCAAGGAGCCTTTCAACCAAGAAGTCAAACACCCAGTTTTTCAGAAGCCAACCGGAATTCAGCCATAACTATTTTCTCTACTTTGAAATTTCAGCTTTTCATTTAAACATGAAATGACCAAGCACAAGGTCTTTATTTCCTTTTGATCTGTCAGCATCCATGCGTTGTCATCGAGGACTTTCAGTGCCAGACACCAAACACTACTTCACTTTCTCTGCTATCACAGGCTTCCAAGCAACAGCCAAAGAGAAGGAGTACATCTTGTTTTCAGCTAAGATTTTCCTGTGACATTACACAAGAGGTTTTCTGTGTTTTAAAGCTTATCAGGGGAGCAGTGCAGCAAAACCCAGCCCCTTGTTCTTGCTTGAAAAAGTTAAAAGGGATCACATTAGCTTGCAGTATGAACAGCATGCTGAGAGCAGCAGATACGCATCAGAAATGCTGAGCTAACCTTTAGCCCTGGTGCAGACTAACTAACCAAAGAGTGGACACTTGCAGGCCATACCAGTACCCCATCTGTCATAAAACAAGTGTTATTTTGGGGTGGTTGCCAGATCCTTTGTAGACCAAATGCATTTCTCAGGGAATAGAAGTGTGGATTTTTCAGAAGCTCTAAGGACAAGGCTTCTTTGGGCTTCTGGATCCAATTCCTGAGGTCATGGGAAGATATCCAAGTCTTAATATGCAGGAAGAAAACATGGTTTGTGTCTGAAAACCTGATCCTCTTTAGCAGACACACAGGCACAGGTATGATAGGGACGAGTAATTCAGGCCGAGGGAAATTGTAACCACTGAAAAAATAAAGATGAAGACTGCCCTGCCTTTGCTCAGCTGTGAAGGTACACCACACTTGCTTTTCCTGGGAAGGATGTAACCCACTGCCTAGCATGAATAGTTGGAATAACTTGCCAGGAAGCTCATGAAAACTGTCATCGACAAAGATAGACCAGGCTGCAAGTTTTTAGCAGACTGTGGATTTTGGACCACAGTGTTCATCCACCGCCATCCCTGGGTGGCATCACACTGGTGTATGTACAGAAGAAGCAGACATATCTGGATCTTAAAAATCTCTCAGTTCAGAGATCATAATAGCCCAGAAAAAGAGAAGAGCTGTAAAATAAACTGACCTGAACTCGATCCTCTTGATTCTATCTTTCACTTCTTGTTTGGTCAGATACAAATCCAGTGGGAATTCAAGGTGAGGAGTTGAGCTAAATTGTATCATTCCCACATGGACCTTAAAGAAAAGGTTAAAGACTATGAAAGGTATCTGTGTGGGTTTTACTCTTTTGACCTATTTACTACAGACTAAACTGTACTGAGACACATTCAGTTTTCCATGTTGAGCCACTGGCACTCCAAATAAACAATAGAGCACAAGTGCCAGCATCGCCTATAGAGACCATAAACAAGGCAAAACCAGTTCATCTGAAAACAACAGGAGTGTCTGTTGCAGTGACAGGCAGCTCAAGATCTGCTTTTATCCTTTCAGAGTCAGGAGAGTAAGGTGATCAACACAACCTTTTACATCAAGCCAATTATACACTGTGCAGGAAGTCTTTCCACTACTGAAAGCAGCTCCCTCTGACATTGAGCACAGTAGGTGCCACAAACCAATTCTTTTTCCACTATCTCCCCTCTAAAACCATTTTCTACATTTGGAAGTGTTTTAAAACACAGAGAGACCAAACCGTGTATATTGGGCAACACATCCTGGAAATTCCACTGAAGCCTTACCAGAACTTTTATGGAATACGACAGCTTTGAAGATGAAAAATCTTCAAAGTCTGATTAAAAATCCTTACATCCCCCCCTCCACAATCTTTAACCTGAAAGAATATGTCTTCTCAAGACCAAATGGAACTTCTGCAAAGAATCTGAAGAATCAGGAAGTATCCTCCAACCCCACTGCTTCATCAACCTCCACTGCATCTTTCTGGATAAATACAATATAATAAAATAGTATATTATAATAATAAATACTTGAACTAAATAATCTGAATAAATACTCTAACCCCATGAATTCTGCAGTTTTCCTCAGCACATTGTCACTGGTCTCTCCACACATTGCCAAGCTGCTTGAAAATAAAATGGGACACTGCTGACGCTCACCCTTTCTGGATGGATGTCCAAGGCATCACAGAGCTTCCCTGCAAAGTGCTTAGACCTTTCAAAGCTTCCTTTGCCAATGCTGTAGGAGCCATCCAAGAGGAAAAGGACATCTAACGAAGCAGAGCACTCCATCACTAGGACAAAGAGATACACACTGTGAGACTTCATTTTATGGCTCTCACTTTATGGAAGCAGAGAGCCCAGACAAATGGAATTTGGGAGCCCAGTTTTCATATCCCAAAGTCTGCAAGACTTTCACCTTAGATGTCCCCAGCCTGGCTTTAGCAGTTTGGTTAAAGTATGGGAGCAGCAGATCCAACGGGCCAGTGCAGTGATAGTGTTAACCTCACAGAGAGCTGCTCTCCTGGTGAGGACAGAGGGGTTAGCAGCAGGGAGAAGTGGCTGTGCCTGGTGGGACCTGCAGCCTCTCCCAGCTCAAGGCACAGACATGCATCTGGGAGGTGTCTGTGCAGTGTACAGAGTCACACTGAGCCAGATGTGTTTCTTCTGCAGCACATTTTTCAAACACAAGGTCTCTGAATGGCTCCAAAGCTCTAACAGAAACATTTTACACAGGAATCTGCCTTTATCCCATCTGCAGAGATGTGTCCTTGTATCACCTCTGCCTACATGAACATGACTGCTCACTCCTGAGGAAACCCATTTCACTGACAAAAACAGTTTTGACTTTTTTTAAAGCAATCTGCAGCCCTGAAGAGTCATTTACAAAGCATTTACAAAGAAATTTTAAAGCTGCCTCCACAACATTCACCACAACCATCTTCAGGAAACTGAATCCAGGAGCTCAATACCAAGAAGGGTGTGCTCTTAAAAGAAGCTCTTCTGACTCAGGCCCTTTCTCCATCCCCATTATCATCATCACCATTTTATTATCACTACTGTTTTCCAAATCAGTCCTACTAGCAGAAAACCTGTATTTACAACTAGTATCTCTTAATACCAGACCATGAGGGATTGACAGTTGTGCAGAATTCACTTCTGGGTCACTGGGTTTTCTAATAGGGCAACCAGCCTTGCCCTGAAGCACTATGGTGAGGATGAGCTGGAGCATCACTGCTCCACCAGTGCTGTCCTGGCTTGTCAGCCTGGTACTAACAGCTAACCTTAACGTGGAGATGCAATAATCCTCACTTGCAGTCAGCGACCACAGCTGCACAGAGAAAGCATGCACAGAGAAAAAACTGCTGGGTACCCATCCACTTGGCATAGAGAAACATTCCCTGGACTTCAGCAGTATGAGGATCTGGGATCTCCAGAGCTGCGGATTATATTGCTAATACAAGTGTCTCAGGGGAACTCGAGGGAACAAAAGGGCTCTTGGTGATGTGCATCAGTGAGAAACATCCAAAAGCAGCACTTCAGGGTGGAAAATCTGAGCTGAATGCTAAGGGGTGGGGCTGGAGGGCATGCATGGCATAGGAAGAAATTCAATTCACCACTTGGCAGATGATAGAAAAACAAGGACTATCAGGAGAATGCGTGACACGCTCTCTGACTGCATGTACGTGAAGGGAGCTGTAAGGCAACATGGTCTGCTGGCCAGCCAGAGCCCAGGCATCCCTACTCCCTGCATCATGGCTGCTGCTGGCTACACAGCCTCAACAAATCAGCCACACGAGAGATCTGATTGTGAATCTAGACCATAATTAAACACAGCTCCTTCAATCCACTTCAGGGTGGAAAATCTGAACTGAATGCTAAGACGTGGGGCTGAAGGAACTGACAGAAACAGCAGCTAGTTGGCAAATGGTCAGTTTGGGAAACACAGAGCAGGTTTCCTTTGAACAGCTGCCATCACATCACGGGGAAGGACCTCAGTGACACTTGTAAGCATGCCCAGATTTGGAACTGACAGAAACAGCAGCTAGTTGACAAATGGTCAGTCTGGGAAAAACAGCAGGTTGGCATCCCAGAAGAGCTAACACAAATGAGGGGAAGAGCTGGGATAGGGAAGCAGCAGCAACAATTCTATGCTTCCTAGGGCATTGCTGGAGACTTCATGGTCTGAATGGGGCCTGATAAACAAAAATATTCATAATTTTAAAAAAAAAAAATCAAAACAATCTTCTAAGAAAGACAAAGAAGGAATTCAGGAATTAGATGCTTTGTTTTGAAAAACAAACTCACACCGTCCAGCAGCTGAGATCTTGCCAATTGTCTCCTGGTCAGCATGAATTTCTTGCATATCCAGGGCCAGCAATACTGTAGAATCAAACAGATAATCACCCATGAACACTAGAAACTGCCTTTAAAAACAACTTCTGTGCAGACTTTAATCTATAGCAGCAAAAAGGCTGTTGTGTTGGGTAGATTTCACACTTGCAAAAAATAATTTGGTGCCACAGCACATCAGTGCATCTGTGGGAAGAGATTCCTTCTAGCAGGGACACAGAGAGCATGGAAAAAGCCAAAGACCTGGCTTCAGTGCATGGGAGGAGAGTGCCCCTTCTCACCACATGCAGAGACGCAGCACAAGAACAAGCAGCAGTCCAGGCTTATGTTCCAAAGATCAGAGTCATAAACCCTGGAGACACCAAATAACTGCACTGGAGAAATTTATGAACCTTCAGTATCACAAAAGTAACATCAACTGTTCCCTTATCGATTAGACACTTCACACAGAAATCAGTCGCTTGCATTTAGATTCTCAGAAAAGCCGTTCTCCAGGTGTTGTTTTCTAACCTTCTGCAGGAAACTGTTTAAGAGGTTTCTTCAAAAACCTCCTGGAGACACCCTGATCCAGCTCATTCCTAGGAACAAACTCCAGCCAGAGACGGAGAAGCAGCTGAGACAGAGACCACTGATGCAAAATGACAACTTGAAACGCACCTTGGGGAAGCAGGAAAATGCAGATGGTCTGACACAACAAGAGGTTCATGGTGACAAAACTGAAAGGGAAAAAAAAGATATTAAACCAATTCCTAAAGCCACTGTATTTACCTGTGACTGATCATCAACTTGCTGGTTGTCTCATGTGATGAGTTGAGAAACAACAATTCCTACCTTGGGGAAAAAGGTGGGGATCAGAAGGAAAAAACCATGAAAACAAGGAAATTATAGAAAAGACTTTTTTCCTCTCCTTTCCTACCATAAATGGA
Source organism: Phoeniculus purpureus (assembly GCA_028565055.1). Taxonomy (NCBI): domain Eukaryota; kingdom Metazoa; phylum Chordata; class Aves; order Bucerotiformes; family Phoeniculidae; genus Phoeniculus; species Phoeniculus purpureus. The sequence continues at coordinate 16,491 of JAOXOE010006888.1, forward strand.
GATATCAGGCTTCACAGGGGAGGGAAGAACTGCCGAGCCTCCCCTCCTCTTCACATCCACCTGGACCTTCACTCTCTATCCTCTATCTCCTTCCTCTTTAATGCATCTCCTTCTCAAAGCCAAGTCCCACCAGGGCCTCGCTAACCTCAGGTAGCCAGTGGAGAGCAAAACATGGCTCCCCCAGGGGTTCACCAAGTACAGAGCAGAGCCACACCCCCCTGACCCCACCACAGTTTGGGGCTTGGGCTGAGATGTCTCACACAGCTTGTCTCAGTCAGTGCTGCTGCTGCCCATCCTTATCATGGGGCTTCAACAACACTCAACTACAGGCTCTTTCATTCTTGATGTTTTCTGAGGACTGGCTATCTGTGTAGATGTTTTTAAGCATAACCGTCCAGCAAAGTCAATCTTCTGTTCGTTTTTGCTTTGAACAGCTGCCATTACATCATGGGGGTGGATCTCAGTGACACTTTTAAGCATGCCCAGATTTGGACTAAGCACAAAACCTTGCAAAAATCATTCTTTGTGCAGTCAAGGACTCGTAAGTGCATTTCTTGAGCTCTATTAACCAATTGCTTTCCCAAGAAAACAGAGTAGTTTTTTTTCCTTAGGAAAGACTTGTCATTGCGGCAAATGTTTTATTTAACAAACAGTTGGGAAGAACTGGTGCTTGATGGTGAAATTGCCAAACCAGCCCCATTCCTATTACTCCAGCTAACAATTCTTAGTCCGATCTGGCAAATCTCATAAGTCAGGGCAGTACAGGGCAGAAACAGCTCCCCAGGGCCCCCACAATGCCTGTCCCACTCCAGTCTTGCACTGCCATTGCTTGCAGAAACATCTCCATGTATCTTTATGCCTCAAGGGATGTATTTAGTAAGAGGAAAGAGCCTAGGAGTGGTTTCTCTCTTGGTCTTATTATTTCACCTTAGATTTAATGTTCAGTGCTGACATCTCATTTCCTCAGTTTTGGGGACTGGGTGCCAGCGTGCCCTATGTGTACCCCCAGGAACACATAAAACTTCAAGCCCCAGACGCAAGCCAACCTTTAAGCAACAAGAACCTCTTCCTCTGTGCAGGCATTTCTCTTCAGAAGAGTGAGGATGACATCTGAATTGGTGGGCTTGTCTTGTACTACAGCATCAGTCTCTAACCCTTTCCTCTGCTAGGAGTTTCCTGTAGCACCAACCTTGATGAACCTGGTCAAAGCAGTGACCTGTTACATCCATGTAGCTGCCTGCACGTCATAGCCAAACATCAGACAAGGTGAGATAACTGTAGCAGGCCACGCTGAGTAACCTGCACAGGTCCAAAACAAAGAAGAAATTAAGCACCATTAATTGCAGTGCATATCAGCAGGAAAACTTCTCTCTGCTTTACTCCTGAGATGTACTACCATGCCCCACAGATGCTTTTGTCCTAAAGCTCCCTAGAGGGACAGGAAGACCTAAGGTGTTCCCAGCAGTGCTAGAAGAGATGCTTGCCGTCTGCAGCAGGAGCAAACAACTGCCCAGTCAACATCAAGCTGTTTGCTAACAAAGCCAAGCCTCAAAGCAGACATACTGACTGCCTGAGAAGGACAATTCTCACAGTACCAAAAGCAAGAATAAGGACTTAAAGATTGCTGTAACAAGCCTTTCTCTTGAGTTAACAAAATTATGGTCTGTCTTTCCCCAGGCCATGGGGAAGGCACCTTCATCACTCTTTAATACACATGGGGAATTAAGATACTGAGAGACAAAGTTGCTTGCTTGCTCGTGCATGAACTTGTTGCACAACTTGGCACCAGCCAGAGCCCTCCTCTAATGATCACACCACATCAAGAAAAGCTGCTGTTCTGTGTGTTCAAAGGCAGGAGCTACTTTCATTTCTTAAACCAAGAGCACAAGTGCCTGGACGTACTGCAGCTATCAGTCCAGGTCCTTCAGTCCCTGCTTAATCAGGACTTGAGCCTTCTCTGGAGATGTTCAAAACCCATCTGAACACAATCCTGTGCAATCTGCTCTAGGTGAACCCACTTAGCTGGGGGGTTGGACTAGATGATCTTCAGAGATCCCTTCCAACACATTTCTGGAAAATCACATCTTTGAGTTCTCTGTAGGGAGGATTTCACTAAGGACATGAGACACAATCTGAAAGCTTGCCCTGGCTAGTTCAGCACTATCCCCTGGCGGCTCCCTCAAAGCTGCTAGAAACGAGTCAATTAAAGCACCGCACACGAGCCGGAGCTGCTTTCTTGTTATTTTAACAACCAAACCCACTTCGCTGAGCGCAAGAGCCCCGAGCGCTCATTCCGCCCTTTCTCATTCCCTCCTCGCACCGAGTCCCGGCACCGCAAGCTGGACATAGCGTGGCTGGGGCTCAGCTGGCGGCGATGCCAGGTCTTTTGCTGACCCGGGACCTCGGCGGAGCTATGGGGCGGTTAGGTGGTCTCAAACATGACCCCCCTGAATCGACCCTCACACCATCCTTGCGGGATCCGCTGCCGCTCAGCTATTCCGACCGCCGTTACTCCGCAGCGCTCGGCCCGTTAAGCCGAGCCGCCGGACCCTACACTCACCCTGGCCAAACCCTCCTGACCGCACACTCACCCCAGGCATCCCCGGTCCCGTGCCGCTCTGCAGCCGCGGTCCCTGCGCTTCACTTGGGCGGGGAAGGGGAGGAGCCAGGCGGGGGCTGCTCCTACCCCCCCCCTTAGTCTCTGCTTTTCCACAGGGTCCTGAAGTTTTAGATGCTTTTAGCTAAAAAGACAGAGGAAAAGCTGCATTTTACCTTGTCTGTGTAGGTCTGTTGCACAGCCCTTGTGCACCTGATGTAGCAATAGACAGCCTCCATTCTTGGATTTGTGTTCAGCTGTAAGACCTCATCCATCACCTCCTGCCATCCACAATTATGATTTGGGGGAAAAAACAAAATCCCAGACCACCCACATTGCTCTAGGTGGTAAGTTTAAGGGTTGCCCTGTTGAAATGGCTCATCCAATACACCAAGGACAGCTGAACACTGCAAGGAGCACAGCTAGCAGGCCTGGCAGCCACTCACAGCAGAATCACCTTAATGGTAGCAGTTGGAAGGAACCTCTGGAGATCATCATGTCCAAACCCCTACTAGAGCAAGATTCGCTAAAGGAGATTGCATAGGAACACATCCAGGTGGGCTTTGGATGTCTCCAGAGCAGGAGACTCAACAAGCTCTCTGGCAGCTGGTTCCAGGGCTGTGTCACTGTGAAAAGGTTTTTCCTAATGTTTAAATTTAACTGCGATACACAGACCGTGACTGAGCAACACTTGCATAAATCAGAGAGTACCTTCAGAAAAGGGAACAATATAGGTGAGGTGTCAGACCCAGTTTGTAATAATAGTCTGAAAGTAGACAGCAGGACCTCAAAAGTCCAAGCCTCAAGACAAAAGAGACTTTCAAAAATCAACACACTGCCTGAGCGTGACACATCTAACCAGCACCTAACACTGGTAACTGCAAAAGACTCAAAACTTTTCATCAAGAAAATCTTGCACATCTCTTCCTTCACAAAACGAACCATAGATCAGTAACTTCATAATCTGTACAGACAAAATACTCCCTTGCATCTACCTCAGCATGGAGTTAGGAATGGAATGAAACACCAAGGGCTAAGCAGTAAATAAAAGGTTTTAGTCAAACCCAGTGAACACAGCACACTACAGTTCCCCCAACAGCCATTTGTAAACTGGGATTTTCAGGATTTTAAAATTGTTCTTTTTCAGCATATGTAGTTTTGACTAAATTAACCTTTTCGAAGTGCTGATTGAGTTCTGGTTCAGGTTTCTTCTCAAGGAAGGAATTCAGTTTATCCACAGTGTGGTTGTTGTTTTTTGTGTATCTTGCACTCAGACAGAATCAGACACACAGATTTTATTTGAACTTAGATTTTATACTAGCATTTAAATAAATACCACTTCAAACAGGTTTCAATTACAGATTAACAGATTAAAAGTAACAGAAAAAACCAAACCAGGAGAACACAAGGCTACATTAAGAAATCCAAGAGGTTTCTGCATTTCCCTACATCAACATCCTCAAAAATTTAACGTGAAATTAAGGAGTAAACAAAGTCTTCAAACCATATGCAGCCTCTTGCCTCTCCTTTCCTTCCACTCTCTAGAAGGATCACACAGCCAGAGCCCTTTGCGCTGCTCCATACATACATGAAACAAGCTTCTCTGGAGCCTGCCTGGCCAGAATCCAGCAGTGCAGTATGCAGGGTTTTGCCAGGTTCTCCTGAGGCTGAGAAATGCCCAGGGGGCAGAGACCTGCCTGGAGCTGGCAGTGCTCACTATAGGGGCTGGCAAGGAACTAGTAGGGCAGGAGCTACAGCAATCACATCTGTAAGAGCTCTCTGGGCCCTTTGAGTCTTTAGACAGGAGGATCAAGTGCAGGCTCACCAAGTTTGCAGGTGACAGCAAACTGAGTGGTGCAGTCAATACACCAGGGGGACGGATGGCATGAAGATGAGGAGGACAAGTGGGCCTGCATTAACATCAAATGGTAACAAGGCCAAGTGCAAGGTCCTACACCTCGACTGGGGCAATGCTCAGTAACAATATAGGCTAGGAGACGTAACTGAGAGCCCGGGGGAGAAGCACATGCAGCTGGACATAAACCAGCAACACACCCTCATAACCCAGGTTTAATCAGTCAGATGCTGGGCTGCCTTAAAAGTAACATGGCCTAAAGTTTGAGGGAGTTGATTCTGGCCTCTGCTCTGGTGACTAGTGCATCATCTGGACTACCACATACAACTCTGTGGTCCTTAGCACAAGGAGGACATGAACCTACTGGAGCAGGTCCAGAGGAAGCCACAAAAATGACTGGATGGCTTGAGCACCTCTGCCACAAAGACAGGCTGAGAGTCAGGGTTGTTCAACCTGGAGAAGGCTCCAGGGAGACCCTTACTGTTGCTTTTTAGTACTTAAAGGGAGCCTATAAGAAAGATGCGTATGGACTTATTAGCAAGGTCTGTTGTGACAGAACAAGTGGTGACAGTTATAAATTGAAAGAGGAGAGATTTAGACTGGATATATAAAGAAGTTGCTTTTTTACAGTGCTGGTGGTACAACAATGAAACGCGTTACCCAGAGAGATGGTAGAGGCACCACACTTGGAACCATTCAAGGTCAGGCTGGATGGGGCTGTGAGCAACTGGATTTAGTTAGAGATGTCCCAGCTCACAGAAGAGTTGAGCTAGGTGGCCTTAGAGCAAAAGTATTTCACTTTCACCTGTTTAATCTCAAGATTCTTCCAATTTGCATGAAGTTGCAACTCAAAGGATGTCTTTAGAAGTGGACAAAAAGGCTGACTCTGCATTTCAATAACCAGGGATCTACTGTGCTCCATGGACAGTAGTCTGTCATTCCTTAGCAATATCACCACCAGATTAGTCAGAGATAATCAGGTAACGACAACACATTTTTACCATTTGTAAAGAGCACATCATGTGATTCAACATTTTTGTCATATCCCAGAAGGGCTCTCTGCTATGTGAAGAACTTTCATGAGGTACAAATCCTGAAAGCGTAACTCAAAGTATCTCTAACACAATTTACTTCAAAACAATATTGATAGGTGTGCATGACACAGCACATGTGTAAATAAAGAACTGTGCCCAGTCTAGTGTGTTCTGATTTTAGAGAGAATTACCTACACGCAGTCCAGGACAAGATTTAGCCTTTGGCGATACCGAAACCAAGCTTATTGAGAACAATTTTAAGCCTAACTTCCGACCAGAAATTAAGTTGAGAAGGTAACTAAACAAGGTAAGATACAGCTTTTCAAGTAAAGTTAATGGTACAGTTGAACTAACCTTTAGAACTACAATAGTTTCAAATGTAAGCTTGCAGAATAGACTCCTCATATCATACCTTGGCCATTCCATAACGTTATTCAGCAGCAAAATAAAATAAACAACTTAGCAGCACGTGGCTGGTGGTATGAAACAAAAAAGCCCTAGAATTTAGCTGGCAGCTTTGATATCCCTCAGGTTACACATCTTTTTCACAGTAACTATCCAAGCATATAAATACAGGGGTTTAAAAAGCTGAATTTCTACAAAAGGACTCTCATTTTTAAGCTGAATACACCCACTGTTTTGAGCTCTTCCAGAAAAGGAACAGTAGCAACCTGCTATACGTACAAATGAAATGGCACATATCAGAGTATTAGTGATCCAGCAGTTTTTTCATTTCAGTGAACCCATCTGGATTTCCAAAGCTGTTTAGAAGGAATAGTAGGACCTGTTCATGTTTTTTAAGCTGTGGAGTAAGCAGAAAAAATTAGAAGTCACAGAATCATTCCATTCAGGTTGGAAAAGACCTTTAGGAACACTGAGTTCAACTCAGCACTGCTAGGTCACCACCTAAACTACATCTGTAAGCATCACATCTGCACTTCTTTTAAACATCTGTGAGGATGGAGACTCCAGTACTGCTCTGAGAACCCTGCTCCAATGCTTGACATTCCTTATGTAGAAGCTTCTTCTCATGTCCAACCTAAGACTCTCCTGACACAGCCTGAGACCATTTCCTGTTGTTGTGCTGAGTTTTTTATTGCTTTATTTCAGATTAAGGTAGATACTAAACTAACTACCTCAGCAAAGTCATGTTTTTTAAATAGCTACTTTCTGCAGTGAAGGTCTAAATGACCTTGAACAGAACTGTTCTTTTCCCACCTCCAAAGTATCACAATGCATAGTTTTGCTTTTGACCTTGCTACCTCTGGCTACAGAGAGAGGGGGAAAGTTTAAACCACCCTGAGAGAGATTTCTGTCAGCAAAATTCTAAACTTTGTTTATTCCTCTGACAAAGATCCTCACTTTGAGAAAGGCTGATGCATCTTTTCTGGTACAGCTTAAGTTACTTTTAGTAATCTGAAGTTCTAATTTTTCATAAATAGCCTAAATTAAAATAAACAAGAATGCTTAAAAACCAGAAAGCTTTCAAAGCTTGCAGGAATATGTGGTGTCTGTAAGACATATGTCAACAATTATTTTCAAAAGGGAAAAAAATATTCTTACAACTGGCAAACACTGCTAAAAATGCCAGCATTGTACTGAACTCAGCCCTCGCTCCTTAACGTGTTGCACATATTAATCTCTGCTTCCTGAAATACACACTGCAAGGTAATTCACACATGTACAGCTGACTGCAAAGTTGTACTCACAGTGAAACACAGCCATGTCACTGAATAATTCTTGCTGCCCATTGCTCAGGTGACACAGTTTATGCAAAACACATCAACTGCCTTTACACAATGGACATAAGTAACACACCCGAGCCTCCACATTCCAAAAAAAGAAAAAAGAAAGCTGTATGTGTGGGATATCAGACTACTGAAGTCTCTACAGTCTGTGCAGTGTCCTCTCTCTGGGTTTTGTATTATTATGTACAAAACAGAGAAATGCCAGGACATTAACTTGGCTTAATGCTTCAGTTTGCTATGATCTCCCTACTCTCATTTGTCTCCCACATTTTAAACTCTGGAAATATAAACAGGTGACTATCGCTTGGACTGAACGTTACCTGCATTTTTAATTCTCTGCAGCAGCATTTGGTCTCACCTCCACTCTCTACAAAAAACAAAAGAAAGTAAATGAGCAAAATCACATGAATATTGCCTTCCTAATTTAAGGGCTGGAGTTCTCCAACTAATACATCTGACAGTTCTTCAAATTAAGTACTCTGAAGTAATTACATTGAAGTACGTACGGTCACAGTTGGTCTGTAAGTTCTGAGCAGTGCGGGACTTGAGCAGAACTGATGCCAGTTTCTCAGCTACGTTCAGAGTACCACTTTCACATCGTTTCTCCACTGTTACTAAATTAACATTTCCAACAGTCTCTTTCACTGTAATTGTGACATGTTTATGCAATACCATTTCTTTAAACTCGTCAAGTAATAATGGAGACCACTCAGCTTTCTCTACACCTGAAAAATAAAAGTACAATTTATTTTGTCCTATTAAAAAAATCCTTTCTAGTATCATAGAATTGTTTAGGTTGTAAAAGACCTGCAGGATCACAGAGTACTAATCACCACTACTACTAATCACAGAGTACAATCACTAATCTAACTGTACTAAGCTCACTGCTAAACCATGCCCCTAAGCTCTGTATCTACAACACTTTAAAAGTATATTCAGAGACAGTGATTCAACCACTGCCCTGGGCAGCCTGTTCATACAGCAGAATGGTTTAGGGTGGATCTGGATCTTACACATCCTTTTTAGATGCTGTCATTGCTTTTTAAAATTAGATACCAAATTTTCCTAAGCTTAGATAATGAAAGGAGTAGAACACCTCAGGAAAAGCTGAGGGAGCTGGGTCTCTTTAGCTTAGAGAAAAGGAGACTGAGGGGTGACCTCATTAATGTTTATAAA
>JAOXOE010006969.1:0-24888 GCA_028565055.1 Phoeniculus purpureus
CAGTTTGATACTAGGCTAAAGGTTGGACTCGATGACCCTGGAGGTCCTTTCCAGCCATGATGATTCTGTGATTCTGTAAATCTACATTATGTGTTGACTGGGTTGAAGGAGAGATGTGTAAGAAAATAGCAGAGCAGGAAGATGGAGGAAGGGATAGCTGCAGTAGGAAGAGCAGAGGGCAGTGTGAGGGTTCTGTCAGAAGCAACACACTGAGCCAAGTCCAGCAGCTGAAAGGTCTCCATGGGCTCTTAGGGCTGGGCAGGCAGCAGCTTCTAGCTCCTACTTCCTTGTGGTCTCTGCCTCCAGAAGCTTTACTTGCCTCTGAGACTTACAGGGGACAGCTTCAACATGTGGTTCAAAATCAAGAAAATGCCCATCACACACCAATTCATAAAGGGACACGCAGGGGGACCTGGCTGTGGGAAGGTGGGGCAACCAGGCGTCTTGGTTTGAAGGAGCTGATGCTGGTGGCATGGTCGATGCTCTTTGGATAAAGCTGGTTTGATGGGTACTGCAAGTGGTCAGAGGGGCCAGAGCTGCAGAGCTGGGTTTTGAGCTCTGCAGGTGGAGGTCAGAAACAAACCTGCTGTATCTGGAGAATTAAATGAATAATTAACTTAATGGGCCAGAGGTGGGTGAGCTGCTTTCTCCAACATGAAGGGAGAACAGTTCAAATATGGTGCAGAAAGGACAGTGACAGCTGGATCATGCAGATGATTTACAGGTATGCCAACAGCTTTCATGTACAAATGTGCCCCTGTCAGGACTGTCGAAGGTAGTTACTGGCTTTTACAGTGTCTTACATGGAAGGTGTTACTGGGGTCAGGTCATATTGACTTCAGTTGTCTTTGGATCAAGCATTGAATCAATAAGTGACTTTCTGGGAGAGTTTAATAGCTGTTCTGCACAGACATGAAAGGGGCTAGACAGTAAAATGGGATTTTACACTTTTATCAGCCTTTTCTAAGGAAGTTGCTCAACTTCCAAATACTAATTAATGCTGTGTGCCTTCCATAAATTTTCCTCCCTACTGATGCTGCCTGTTTGATCCTGTAGAACAGCATCAGACCTTGCAAATTAACACTGGCTGCCAGGCTGCAGTGGGAAAGAGGCAATGGACAGAAAGGAGCAGAGCTTCAACATCACATTCCAGTTCAAGGCATCCAGCATATCTTGGGATCTTTGTGTTTGGAAGATCCTGGAATTCCCCTGAATGTCCAACTCTGATTATATTTACTGGAACTGTGTATCCAGAAGTACCCAGCTCCAGTTTCAGTTACTGGAGTTGGTTATCCAAAGAAAATAATTCGTTTTAAAGGTGCAGACTCAAGCATAGACACCTCTGGTAGGTTCTAGTACTGAGACTTTTCCATCACGAGAAACTGATGGTTCATAATTTCTCCATTTAGGCTGACATGGTCAGATATTGTGAACATCATATTTGTCTTCTATCCCAGCAAACTGGTCCGGATCTGTTTGGAAATGATGTATGAGAAAAACATGTACAGCCATTGCCATAGAAGGACTAAAGGTGGTGCAAAGGGAGTGGAGGGACTGAACTGGCAGCTCCAAAGTAATGAAGAATGGGGAAGAGGAGGGTGACACAGGCAAGCAGTGTAGGAATTGGTGGAGACAAGAGACATGGGATAAGGTGTCTTAGGCACCTCTGTTTTCACAGAACATTACAGAACAGTAGGGATTGGAAGGGACCTCAAAAGATCTTCTAGTCCAGTCCCCCTGCCACAGCAGGATCACCTAGACCAAGTTGCACAGGAACATGGCGAGGCGGGTTTTAAATGTCTCCAGAGAACAAGACTGCACAACCTCCCTGGGTAGCCCCTTCCAGGGCTCTGTCAACCCTCTCTTCAGGGAGGCAGAAGAAACTCACTGCACAGGCAGCAGAGCCACAGCCCCTGGAGCCATTTTACTAAGTTTCATTACCCGGCCCACAGAGCTCAGAGGCACCATGAGGAATGTTTGAATACGGTGCGATTGCTCGGTGTGTTTGTACCAGTGGTGGCAAAATAGCCTTCTGCAAAAACCAGTGCTGTTTTCAGCTTGGTATTCTATGTAAATGGAGCTCACCTAATCAGATGGATGATTTCCAGAAACCTTAGTGCCAAACGTGCTTCTTGGGTAGTTTTGCCGGTTTGATGATTAAAGCGTTAGTGCTGGAGAACATTCAGAAGATGTGTGGGTATAAAGCCAGGGCAGGTATTATTAGCTGCGTAAAGCAAAACAATACAGTCACCGTGGAAAAATTACGGGTTTTGTGCAGAAGCAGATATTTAACCTTTGTTTTTACAACTCCAGAAATGGAGCAGTTTGTTTCTTAATGTAGGCTTAATGCTCAAAGCGTGCGCTGACTGGATTTTCACATCTGAGTGCATGAAACACTGGGCTATTAAAGTCTGTTTTAACGATCTCTTTTCCCATAACTCCTAATATTTGCCATTTACTAATTATGATGTGCCTAAGTAGATCCCATTTGTGGTAGGTATTTTAAATGCTGCAGCTGTCCTAGTTTCAAGCTAACTGCTGGTGACTTTTTTTATGTCTGAGAATTGAGCAGTATCAGTGGGGTTTGCAGGCTGGTGTGAAGTACTCGCCCTGTGCTGTCTTCATTAGGAGGTTTTTGATGGACAGGTCCCCAGTGAAAGCAGAGATGGTTTGGTAGAGGAGCCACGAGACTGGAGAACACACACATTCATAGTGAGAACACGTGAATGTGGTTTTGTTGTGTGAGTTTACACCGCACACCAGAGTCAGGAAGGGGTGCGTGCTGTGGAGCGCTCTTTGATTTGGGAGTTCCTGCTCATTTTTTTTAATCCTTGCATTTTCCAGCAAATTTGCAATTGGAGAAATGTAGCTGTTTGAAGGGAGCAGCCTAGGCAGAGGTTTGCAAGCAGCATGTGGGGGGAGAAAAGGTAGAGTGGTTTTCTCACAGTCCATCTTGCTGCTCCAAAGACCAGTGTGATGGGACCGTGTGAGTTAGTTTAAGGCCCCCAAATGTTATGAGGACATTGCCATTGTAGTCTGATGCAGATCCCTGCAAAGCAGAAAGCTGAAATTGCAAGAAAGGTGGTGATAAAATCAGAAGAACTTGCATAGTTTGAGTTAGGAAGCAGAGGCTGTACTTTAAGGAAAAAGGGAAATATGCAACTCAGAACAATTTAGATGTCTGCAGGCAAGGAAAGCCTGTTCACTCAGTTGTCTGTCCTCCTCACCTTTCCTTTTACCTGTTGGCAGTTTTATTTTTTATTTTTTCTTAATCCTATTTCTCAATCATCTTCACCAGAGGCAACTCCAACTGTGACTTGACAGCAGCTCCTGTCTTCTCCATAATGTGTTGCCGAGAATCCCATTTGATTCTAGGGCTTAAGGCACAGTGCTGTCTATTTTCTCTATTTCTTCCCACTATATAATATTATACGTCTGAGACTAATAATCTCCTCTTCAAATTCAGGAGCCTGCAGGCCTGTTGCAGTTACGTTACTGTTTTAAACCTTAGTTTTTCGTAGGGATATCCTGGCAGTAAATGCAGCATGTCCCTGAGTGTGGGCAGCGCTTTGGGGCTGGAGGCAGTGCTTAAGACTGGAACCAAATCCTTAGACACCAAATACAGTCTTTTCACTTCACGTGCTGTGAAATCACAGAACATTGGGGATTGGAAAGGGACCTTGAAGGTCATCCAGTCCAATCCCCCTGCCACAGCAGGATCACCTAGATCAAGTCACACGAGAACGTATCCAGGTAGGTTTTAAACGTCTCCAGAGAAGGAGACTCCACAACCCCCCTGGGCAGGCCATTCCAGTGCTGTGTTACCCTCGCTGGGAAGAAGTTCCGTCTCAGATTGATGTGGAACATCCTCTGTTGCGGCTCACACCCATTGCCTCTTGTCCTATCATTAGATGCCACTGAGCAGAGCCTGGCTCCATCCTCCTGACACTCACCTTTTCCATATTTCTAAACGTTAATGAGATCACCCCTTAGTCTCCTTTTATCCAAGCTAAAGAGACTCAGCTCCCTCAGCCTTCCCTCATCAGGAAGGTGCTCTGCTCCTGTTACCATCTTTATGACTGTGCTGCACTCTGTCCAGCAGTTCTGTGTCCTTCTTGAACTGAGGGGCCCAAAAATAATTCCTTCTAACTGGGAAGAAGAGATGGTGGCGCTGGGCTACCATGTGCTGCAGGTCCTTGTTGCCAACCAGCAAGAGCTCATCCTGCACAGACCTAACGTGTTTCTGTACTTCGTGAGCTTATTTCTTGCTTCTTAGCCATGAGCTCCTTTTCTGCTGCCTAGAAGACAAAATGTTGTTGCTGTTAGAAGGAGCACGAGACCTATACCTCCATGTCTCTCTTTTCCCCAGAATTTACAAAAAAAAAAAGAAATATTTTCCCTTTTTAACCTGTTCTTTTGCTTTTCTTAGACTTTCCTGCTGAACCTTGGTTTAAAACTTTAAGTGATGAAACTCAAGAAGTTGTGAGGGAAAGAATGCTGATCCAGGAGTCTTCTGACTGGATTAGTGGAGCAAAAGAACAGACTGAATTTGCACGACTGTAAGTTAGGAGAACTTTGCAGCACGTGCTATGTCAGGGTCTTACGCGATTATCTTCAGAGGTGCATAAGGCAAATGCTCGTCAAGTCTTAGAAAGTTCTTTCATACTTGAATTTTAAAATGCTGATTTTTAGTTTTAATAACTTTTAAACCCAAAATTGCTGATGAAGTATTGAAATAACAAAACTCTTGTGATTACTTTTCTTTGACTCTTTTTTTGGATGTTAGTAGATAAAACCTTTTCAGTGTTTGTCTTCTGTGAGCTCTGAAGTTTCTTTTCATGCCTTCAGTTGCATTTTCTGCAGCATATATACCCAGTCCTGCCAAGGCTCCCTAAAAGGAGCTAAACAGCAGCGACTGTCCCTGCAGGCTACAGATTGCTCAGCCCCTCATGTCCATCCTCTGCCTGTTCTGTGATCTGGGCTGTAAGTACAAGAAGACAATGTTCAACATCATCAAGTACAACCATCCACCATACAACCCTAAAACACTCAGCCATCTCCTGAAACACTTTGCCTGTTGCTGAGCAGCCCCAGCTCCATCAGTGTCTCCTCATGAACATTTTCCTTCAAACCGTGCAAGCCCAGCCTGTGTTGTAAATTCTTCTGATGCATGCTCCCTGCCTGCAACCGTATGGGTGGGATGAGAGAAGGCCAAGCAGCTCCCTTTCATTATTGGGGTGCAGTCTGTGTTGTTCCCAGGGACATCAGTGGGGTTAGGGTCAGGCTTGTCTTCCTTCTGTGCTTTAAAAATTGGAAGTACCAAGTGAAAGGCTTTATGTTACGTTAAGAAAGGTAGAGACTAATTTTCAGGCTGAAGTTAATATGAGCAGGGCTTCTCTCCTGTGCCCTTGTGGCCAAGAAGGCCAACGGCATCCTGGGGTAGATCAGAAAGGGGGTGGTTAGCAGATTGAGAGGGGTTCTCCTCCCCCTCTACTTTGCTCTGGTGAGATCACGTCTGGAATCTTGTGTCCAGTTCTGGGCCCCTCAGATCCAGAAGTACAACGAACTGCTGAAGAGAGTCCAGCACGGAGCCACAAAGATAACGGGAGTGGAACACCTCCCTTATGAGGAAGGGCTGAGGAAGCTGGGTCTCTTTAGCTTGGAGAGGAGGAGACTGTGGGGTGACCCCATGAATGTTGATCAGTATGTGAAGGGTGGGTGTCAGGAGAATGGAGCCAGGCTCTGCTCAGTGTCATCTAATGATAGGACAAGGGGCAATGGGTGTAAGCTGGAACAGAGGAGGTTTCATATAAATATGAACTTCTTCCCAGCGAGGGTGACAGAGCACTGGAAGGGGCTGCCCAGGAGGTTTGTGGAGTCTACTTCTCTGGAGATGTTTAAAACCCACCTGGATATGTTTCTGTGTGACTTGGTCTAGGTGATCCTGCTGTGTCAGGGGGATTGGACTAGATGATCTTTCTAGGTCCCTTCTGTGGTGGGGGGATTGGATGATCTTTCAAGGTCCCCTCCAATCCCCAATGTTCTGTGATTCTGTGATCAATTCTATGAGCTTTTACAATCTCATTCAATAGATGACTGGGTATTTTTTAGTTACCCTTTTTTCCCCCCCTTGCTAGGGCACAAAGTCCTCTGTATTCTATCTACATTGTGTTATGTCTTGGACTTGTAGCTGTGAACCAAAGTCAGACCTAACTGGATGGCAGATACTTGCAAGCTGTCACTGACTTTTCATGTTCCGGGGTGGGTTTTTTTGACAAGTAAATACAGTTTCGTATTTATACCTGTGCCAGGAATAAATTGATTTAGTCTGAAATTAGCCTTTGCTCTAACAATGCTTTGCACATTGCTAACATTAAGGAGATAAGGAAGGAGACAAGCAAACCTGCTTTGAAGAGGAGCTGATTTCCATAGCAGGCAGAGTGACCTACTTATAGGGAGGGGAAGAGTCAAAAATGAGCTCTTTATTTATTTAATTTTAAAGCTGCTGTGTCAGTGTTCCTCTGGCTGAGCCCTCACCTGACAAAGTGTTGAAGAACTCTGCACTGGAGAAACATCGTTTGACCTTCAAGAGTCTCTTCTGTATTAAAAAGTCCTGTGTTGGCACTGCAGCTGGTGCAGAACTGTGCTGCTCGGTGCAGAGGCATTTGGTGCATGACAGAATTCATACAGGGCTTTGGGGGAATGTTAATCACGATTTAACATTTGTAGGAAATCTACTTCATTGCTTCCCTTAAACGAGAAGGAACTGCACGTGCCTTGCTCTGGGGCTCTTGAGCATCGTGTTCCAGGAGCACGGATTGTTCAGGAACATCCTTGCGGAGAATTGCCAAATGGTGCAGCAGATCTGGAGATCCCCCAGTGGGTGAGTTGGAGCAGCAGATGGGTGGTGAGGTTTAGTTCTGCTATTTTTATACACTCCCAGTTTGTTAGCCAGGACACGTGTGTATGTGGCATCAGTAAACTCTCTCTGAGTGGGCATGCAGTGGGCGGTCTTTGTTCTTTAAAAAGGACTTCCTAAGTAATAAGATGTGTCTGAGTCAGGTCTTCTACCATTTCAGTAGTGGATCGAACTGCCAAACATCATCCGTGTCTGCAAGGCCAGTACTGTCCATGGGGCAGCACGTGCGGTTACAGCTTGTTGCCCTATCCCTGGTCATTTCCTCTGGTGTGAAGTCAGTGTAACCTGTGCCCAGATCACCCTAGCTGTGGGTCAGGCATGGAAACACGTGAATTTGAACAGTAAAAGCTGACTGGATAATCCCAGTGTTTTTATAGCTTGTTCAGGGAACGAAAGCTCCTGTGGTGGCTGAAGGCTGGTTGTGCTCTACTGGTACTGGTTTGCAGTCTGCAAATGATGTTTGAACTTGATTTGCATCATCTGCAAAACAATTTCTGCATCCAGGATCTGACTTAGGTGCAGCTAATGCATTGAATATTTCATATGCTCACAGTTGGATAGACCCTCTGCTGTTGCACTTAAAGCATTTTGATGACCTGATAGGCAGTGGGGCTGGACAGGTTGTTGTTCTGAGCCAGCCTTGCCCTCATTGATCATCTGAAAAAGTTTACATAGCAAAGAAGATTTGGTCATTTAAGCAGAGGAGGTACCAGAAATATTTTATGCTCAAACCCCGCAGGGATAAATATTTTGTAAGAACTATGTGTGCCTGGTTGCCTTTGCCTGGAAACTTTAGGAGGTGAAAACCTCCCCACCCTGTGGGCAGTTGCATTTCACTGGAGCAGTTTGTTGAGTCTGGGAGGTCCATTGGGAATTTGACAGGATCTATGAACCAAGTGAAAAATTAAGAACTGACAAGGAGGTGAGAAAAGGCTGCTCACAGCCACCTCAGGGCTCCCATAACAACTTTATTCTGTGCAATTATTGTCCCCTGTTGCTTTTTTAATAGTGTCTCTTTTTCTTTGAGTCAAACCTCGGCTCCTTTTAACTTCCATTCTTCACTAAGAAGAATAAATCTGAGAAGTACAGGGGAAGTCTTGCGGATTCTTTTAAAAGTTTTATATGTTTTAAGTAATGTGTATAAAATACAAGTTTACTGACCCTTAGCAGAGAGGAAAGTATGTCCAGGCCGGCTGACAGAGTTATGGGAAGAATTGCTGCTCCACTGCCTCTTTGTGACCTGGTTGTGCTGTCTCAACCTTTTCCCTCTGCAGGGGCTTTGAGTGCAAGCTCTGTCCCTCTGTGGGTCTGGTTAGAGGTTACAGCACAGACTCTTGTGCTGGTCATGGCTGGGATAGATTTCATTTTCTTTGCAGCAGCGGGTATGGGGCTGTATTTTGGATGTGTGCTGGTAACAGCATTGACATTTCAGTCAGTGGGACCGAAGGGATACTCTGAGTGGGGATATTCAAAGTGATGGTGTTTGTCTTCCCAAGTCACCATTGGGTGTGATGAGGCCCAGCTCTCCTTGAGCACCTGCCTGCCCTGGGGCGTGGGGAATGAATCCCTCATTTTGTTTTGCTTGTGTGAGTGGCTTTTGCTTGACTCATTGAAGTGTCTTTATCTCAGCCCCAAAGTTTCTCACTTGTACTCTTTCAGTTCTGGTCCAGCCCTGGAACAGGCTGCCCAGAGAGGTTGTCGAGTCTCCTGCCCTGGAGACTTTACAAACCCACATGGATGCAGCCCTCCGTGACCTGTCCTAGGGGATCCTGATTTGGCAGGGAGGTTGGACTAGATAATCTCTAGAGGTCCGTTCCCACCCCTGACATTCTATGATTTTCTTCCCCATCGTTCTGGGGAGGACTGAGCGAGCAGCTGATGGTGGTGAGTGAGTTGCCAGCTGGGGTTAAACCACAACAACTCACCTACATGATATGGAGAACATTTGTAAGTTGAGACAGTTGAATTCCACTGGAAACCCTTTCAAAGAACAAGTAGGTTCTCTGGGAATGGCTAACTTACCTGCACACAACTGAGCTGCACTGTTTTAGCCACTTGTGAAACTTGAGACATTAATTTTGTTCATATTGGGATATATAGAATCCTTAGGAGCTGGTTGTACCTCTCACCAACCCCAAGGATGTGCCTTACCTGTTGTAGGGGTTGCAGGATCTTCCCTTCTCCCTTCTGTCTTCTTTATGTTCTGATTTGAAATGTAAAATGTAAGTTGGACTTGATGATTTCTTGAGATCCTTTCCAACTCTGGTTCTACGTAATCCATTTCATTAAAGCAAGTTGTGCCTGTGGTAGGAATTTAATGATTCCTTTCAGAAGGATTTATTTTAAAATGTGGTATTTTAAAAATATTGGCTGAACCCTTGGAAAGTGGACAAGGCAATGTTTTCTTAGCTGTTTTGCATTTAATGAAATGGTAAAGCAGATAAATTTTTTAATTTTTAAAAATCTCATTTTTATAGGGTCTTAGGTAATTAAGTCAGTCAGGAATCTCAGCTAATTCATCCTTGTGTGGCCCTGTGTGGCCGGTTAGAAAGGGAGTATAAACTGAGGGATATTTGGTTTACAAGACTGAAGTCTTAGGGTTGGATTCAGCATTCATCCTTGCCAGCAGGAGTATGGAGGGTATCATCCCCTTGTATTCGGCACTGATGAGGCCACATCTTGAGTATTGTGTCCAGTTTTGGGCACCTCAATACCAGAGAGATTTGGAGATGCTGGGGCAGGTGCAGAGGAGGGCAACTAAGCTAGTGAAGGCTCTAGAGATTAAGTCTTATGAGGAAAGACTGAAAGAGCTGGGGCTGTTTAGTTTGAGGAAGACGAGGCTGAGAGGAGACCTCCTCACTCTCTGCAACTACCTGAAAGGACGTTGTGGAGAGGTTGGTGCTGGTCTCTTCTCACAAGCAGTTAGAACAAGAGGGAAGGGGTTCAAGTTACAACAGGGTAGGTTTAGACTTGATATTAGGAAAAAATTTTTCACAGAAAGGGTGGTCAGGCACTGGAGTAGGCTTCCCGGGGAGGTGGTTGAGTACACATCCCTGCATGTGTTTAAAGATTGTTTGGACGAGGTGTTGAGGGATCTGGTTTAGGGGTGAACTTGTAAGGTAAGGTGAATGGTTGGACTCGATCTCAGGGGTCTTCTCCAACCAGAGTGATTCTCTGATTCTGTGATCAGGCTCTCATCCCCTCTGGTGCTGGTGCCTTTGCTGTCAGCCAAATGCATCTGCTTTCAGCCTGAATCATTGACAGCCTTGCAATGCACTTGTCCAGTGCAGGTTGTTGTCCTGATCCTGCTGCAGTGAAGCTGAGCCCTGGGCCACTTCGTGATTGAGAATATATAGATAACGTGAGCTCGTCGAAGGTTGTAGGTTTTGTCTGCTTTTGAATCTGGTTGTAACCGCACAGTGCTGTAGAACCAGCAAGAAAACACACTGAGAAGGTGTTGTGTCCACCGCAGGGTAGCTCTGTAGTGCCTGCACAGCTAGAATTAATGCTTCCTGCTGGGGCCTGACTGCTTGCACCAGGTGAGAACATTTGCAGTCAACAGAATGTTAAAGCAGCAGTGTCTGTGCCGCTCAGAGAAGTCCAGACACTTGCTCAGGTTCACTGACCATGACATCAAGGAGAGCTTGTGCAAGGCAGGGTGTTGCCCAAATAAAAACTGTTACCAAACCGGGGTATTTTCTACTGGCCAGGAAGCGTGTTGAGAAGGGAGAGGGGAAAAAGAACCTCTGGTTTGTGTCAGGATTAACTCTGGGAAGGGCTGGCCTGAAAGCAGGATGAGGGGATTGGTGTAGGCTGGAAGACACCCAAGCAGGGAATCGAAAGCTAAATCTGTTGTATTGTTTGTTTGTTAGGTATCTCTCTTCAAATATCTGGTAAATGACATCTCGGGGTTTAGGATTGTAGCCTCTTGCCTTTAGCTGAAGGTAGTTTGTTATGGATAATGTCCTCTGATGGATGCCAGGCCATTTCAAGGGCTTTGAGGTCCTAAAGCAGCAGTGACCACCTCTCACTGCCCAGTACATTAACCTGAAATCAAAGGTAGCAGGAATGTTACAGGACACTGCTGGGTGGTTTCATTTCAGAGCTGAAAGCCAAAGCCTTGGTGAGATGTCTGCTGGGGATGTGATTTAGTCCTTGATACACAACCAGCTGAAGAATAAGTCTCCCTTGCTTTGGGTCAGCAGACTCTCTGCTTCTCACCATCTTTTATTCTCCTCTGAGGTTACAGAATACAAGGATTAGTCTTTATGCTCTGAAACCTAAAGTGCATCTGTTACCAATTGTTCCATGTGGATGGCAGTGGAGAACTGTGCTAAATTCTGAATATAAATACCCCAGAGCTTCTGTCCTCAGTGTTTGGTAGCTGGCAGGGATCAGCTCTAGGGGCAGAGAAGGCAAAAGTAGTTGAGTAATGCTGATGACAGTGTCCTTTCTCAGACATACTTGTCTGTGGCATAGGATAAGTATGTTCCCGTGGGTATGGCAATACAAGTAAAAACAGTGGAGCTCTTGGATCCAGTTGTGAGAGATGGAACAGATGGGCCCTTGTGTGCAAACAGAGCATGTTATGCCTTCGCTGGCACAGCAGCCCGGGCGTCTGTTGTTGAAGCAGAGCTTCAGTAATGGCAGACCTTGGAAAAGCCCTGGAAAATTGTATTTTCTTGAGAAAATTAATTAACTGGTTGTTTATCCTAATGCATGTAGACTGACAACTTGTGCTGGTACATATGGAAGTTCTACATCACTGAGTCTTACGATTTTTTTCTTCTTAAAGAAGCTCCTGTTATTCCCTTGTGCCCTTCAGGGTGGTGAAACCTCAGCCTTCCTGCCTGTGGGGCTGCTGCCTGCCATCTATCCCTTTCCTGGGGATTATGAGATGGAGCAAATTTCTGAAGCCATAGAATGGGTAAAGAAACACAAAAGGACTTGGGGATCTTATCTTGGTTTGGAAAAAGGATAGACACAGCTGCTTCAAAGGGCTTTTGAGCAGCTGCTGGGCTGCCTCTGAGCTAGGCTGCAGCACCCTCTGAACTAAGGCTGTACTGGCTGGGACTGTTAGATGAGGTGTATCCACCTTCTCATGGAATGGGTGATAAGATATTGGAATGGACTGCCCATTGAGGTGCTGGAGTCACCATCCCTGACGTCTTTGAGGACATGCTGGCTGTGGCACTTAGTGCCCTAGTCTGGCTGATGTGGTGATGTTAGTTCATGGGTTGGGCTGGATGAGCTCAGAGGGCTTTTCCGGCCTCAATCATTATTTAATTCTGTGTATGACTGGGGCCTTTGGAAGGGAGAGGAGGGGGAGCAGTTTAAGAGCTGCATTCTGCAATAAACTGGGGTTGGAGAGACTGTGTGTCTTAGGGGCAAGAGGAGGACAGTGCAGGTTTGTGTTTTGAAAAGAAATCTTGTACCGTGGTTCTGCCTTTGAAATGATCTAAACTGCACTTGGTGCAGCTTGACGGGCCCTGGCTCACATGGCTTCCCAAACTGATGCTGGTACTGGTGTTTCTAACAGATCTTGGAGCTAGGGGAGGGGGTTGATACTGGTTCAGTGCCTTTGGTCAGGTGTGCAAGTGAAGGGGCAAATGGCTCAAAGTAGCTCATTGCGGTCAAGCCTTAGTAAGTGGTAAAGCCCTATGTGCTGCCTCTTGGAGACCTCAGAGTGGAAATGAATTGGAACATCTGGAATGCAGCAGTGTCCGGTCTCCTCTTTTTTGGGTTTGGAGGTGAAGTGATAAAGACTATTGGTTTTTTGCTTAGAGTTTGGTTTGGTTGGTTTCTGTTTGGTGGATTTGTTTCTTCTTTGGTTGTGTTCAGCCTCTGTAGATGGGCATGAGCCCAGCCCAGCGCTGCTGGGAAAGGAAACACAGCAGTAGTGGTGCAGAGTAGGTAGGATTTGACTGTCAGCTGATCATCCAAGAACCAATGCAGTCTCTGTGTTTAAAAACCCCTCAGCAATTCGTCAAGATAAATGATGTAGCCACCCTGTACAGAACCTAAAGTAACAATCAAAAAGAAAACCTACACTTAAGGTCTGTGAAATCAGGCTCTCTATGTCCAGATACCCTTAGTACCTGTTGTCCAGGTATGCCCTGATGATTGCTTCTACCTACTGATTTTTATTTTTTTTTTTGGTCTGGATGTGCCATATCAGAACTTTTGACCTGTACCAAGCCCTGCGATAAGCAACTTCCCTTTGGCAAGAGGTCTTTGCATTCCTCCCACTGCTTTTTCTTTATGGCTTAATTTCATTGGCTTTACCACAGTTTGATTTTTATTTTACGGTTTGCAGCACGAGGGCCCCAAATTGTTTACATCCGTTAAACAAACATCTATTCCTGAGATTGATGTTTTAATTTAATAAAACACTTTGTAGTGGAGGTCAGCTACAGATGTGAATTTGTAATGACTGCTGGTTGGAAGCCCTGTCCAAGGGCAGTGTTTAGCATCGAGTGGGTGAAGGTCCTTGTTCCAAATCTCTGCAGATGGGGGATTTGTCAGAGGGGCTATGCAGGGCTAGTGCCTCTCACTGTACTGCTTGTGTTGGATCAGCTGCTCACACTTGTTTTTTGCTTGAGCCCCCATGTTTGCCCTTTCTTATCATCTTGAGGACTGCACGGGTCCCACATACGTACAAAGAAAGTTATATTGGAGGCTCAGCTTTTGGATCCAACTGGAGACAGTCTCAAATGAAAAAAGCAGACACATATGCAAAGAAGTTGTGCTTTAGGAGGTACTAGGAGGTATTTGTAGAAGCTCAACCAAGGGGTGCTAGCTTGTAGCACATGCAGGAGATTTTGCCTTAAAATGTTCCGCAATATTTAGACTCAGATGACAGCAGAAGGTGCTTATAGGTCGTGCTTCCACTGTGAAGACCCTCGTCCCAAGTCCTGTTGACTGCTAGCTTGGTTTACGAAATCCAGGTCTAAGACAACGTCGGAAATGCCAGTGAGTAACTCATACTGGTTGGGGATGAACGACCCCTTGCTTAGCATCAGTTTCTCATTGTTTCTGAAAGTTAGAAGAACTCAGAGACACAGATTGCTGGTCCAAGTCTACATTAGTGTAGAGCTTGTGTAAGCCAGGAGAGAGGATTTGTTGTTTTTTTTCTTTAAGGTTTGCATCTAGTGAAATTAATTGGGATCTTGTTTGTTTGCTAAAGCAGCACAGAGGGATTCCAGGCTTCTGGTCTGCTGTTCCTGGCCCTCGGGACACCAGGCAGAGCCATCTCGTATACATGATATAAGATACATATGTTAGCTTGTATTCTTTCAGTATATCCTTTCCCATCTTTACTAATCTCTGGTAAATCAGTGTTTTGGGAAAGAAAACAGAGGCATAAAAATCTCATAGTAATAGGTTTTTAATAAATTCTCCCTTGAGCCCTTAATTTAATTTTTCAGTTTAACATGCTCTGTCCTGCTGCCAGTGCCTTATCTCTGGGTAACATTTTGAAGTGTACTGCCTTTGCCAGGCTTTTCCAAGTAGATTTGGGATGGAGCATTTAAGCATCTGATTAAATTTTGTGTTCTTTCTCCCCGCACCCTCCACAGAAGATTCAAAGACCATTTTTTTCCAGAAGACAGAAACAAATTCTTAATGCAAGTCAGTGCATTTCTTTGCCACTACCCTGAAGTAATTGGCTCAACCATCGCCCTGTCAGCTCTTGCTAGGGGATCTCTAGTGAGATTTGCAGCCAGTGGTCTCAGTTCATTCCTATACTAGTGCTGGTTTCTAAGGTATAAAGTTCTCTGTAACCTCTGATTTTCTTCCAAAAGGGCTGTCAGGGACCCAGAAGTTCTGTTGCCCTGTACTAAATTTCAACTGGTGTCTTTAACTGGTGAGATTAAAACATGTTGTGGGTGGGCATTTCAATGTTCTTCTCCACAAATGCTGTAGTTAGGTTTTTTTAGGGTTTTGGTTTTTGTTGTGTTGTTTTGTTTTTTTTTTTACAAAAAGATAGCAAAACCATTGAGAACTGGAATTTTAACAAACCTTAGATAAGAATTTGACTTGTATAGGTCAGAAATCTTTCTGTTACATTTGTAAATACGTAAAGTTGTGAGGACAACCAGAGATGTAAAAGTTCTGCTTGTGCTGGCTTTGCAGCAATGTGTCTGAGGGTATAGGCTGACCAGGGAGGTTGTGGCTGCTCCATCCTTGAAGTGTTCAAGACCAGGTAGGATGCTCTGATGGGCACTCATGCACTCTTGACCAGCAGTGCTAACACTTTCAATCTCTTTTTATTCACTCTTCCTGTCTGCTTTCTTTTCCTTCCAAGTTCTCTTGCTCTTTTTTTAATGTATTGAGGTTTTTTTTTTAATAGTTCCCCTTTTTTTTGAGTCATTGTTGGTATTGAGATTTTAGCACTGGTCTGCAGTACAGCTTAAACCTTAGCAGGTGGGCACGGGTACCTGTCCTGTGGTATTTGGGACCTCTAACTGTCTTTAGGGATGGTGGGGAGGAGTGAAAGGAGCAATGTGATGGCAGAGTTCAAGCAGAAGACACCTAGCTCCTAACAGGAGGACATCAAATCAAAGCTGAACTTGCAGCAACTTTCATAATCCTTTTGATTGATTTAACTGATGTTGATACCCCAAGTTATGTAAGGGGTCTGGATGTTAACATTACCATCTATTGACCACCCACAGGCACCTGTCTCTAAAATCATTGTCAATAGCTTCCAACAAGAGTTAATGCTCCTACAGTTGGAGCTTTGCTTGTAAATAACTTGAGAGCTGTGGGAAACCTCCTGTTGCAGCCATCATCCTCTGATTTTGAGGAGCCGACACCTCGTCTTTCTCTATTAAGAACGTGCAATTATCCTGTACAGAGTGGCATTGCAAAGCAGAGACATCTAGGCTCGGTATCTCCAGCCTTGGCCATTATTACAAGAATGGATTTCTCCTGTTCCATGTATTAAGGACACGTTGTGACTTTGCAGAATCACTGCAGGAGTAAATGATGTATGAAATGAGAAATGTCTGCTCCATGCGTGCAGGCGCAGCCAGTGCTGTAAAACATTCACTCAGATGTAGCCAGAACAATTTCTGAAGGATCCAGCATTATTCCTGGTTCTTCCTATGGTGAAGCAAGTTCCACCAGGTTTGGCTTTAACTTTTCACTGGTGCAGTCACAAATCTTGATGGTGCTGTGCCAGATCTGGAGAGCACTGCCTGTGCGAGGGGACTGTTTCCCTTGAAGCCTCTAGTCAAGGATGGGTGCTCATTAGCTTGGAAGGAAGTTTCTTGTTTCTTCAGAGTCCCTAACCCATGAAGCCCCTTTATGAAACTTCCTTTTGTGGATGTTACACCTTCCTCCTTTCCCCAGACATCTGAGCTGGATGAGCTAGAACTGGCAAGTGTTATGTGGAAATTAATGCCCAAGTGAGTCTTGGAAAGTTTTGCAGTTACCTGGTTTTTACTGCCATGTGTGGATAAAGCCTAAGGCAGAGGCTAAATCTGCCTGCTGACACCCAGCTGTCCTTTCTATGGCCCCAATCCTCCTCCCTTAGTGCCCACTGAGAGTTACTTGGCAGACAGCTTGCAGCTCAGAGCAGCCGTTAGGTGAGGATGAGAAGCTGATGGCTCCTGGCACATGCTGGTTTGGTGACCAGTGTCCAAGCTGCACATGGAAAATCAGCTACTGCTGCCAGAGGGCTCTGCCTGCGCTCACAGTGCTGCTGGCTCCAACCTGCAAGCGCACAGACGATGGAACATTGCTTAGCTCAGACCCAGTTTCCATCACTACTGCTGCTGATTTGCAGGCTTCTCTCTACAGCACTTTGCAGTCATCAAAGTGAGAGGTTGGGTCTTTGAGAGAAGAAGGAAGGACGGCAAGGGGTGAGCTTGCAGGGGCATTAGCATCTTGTGACTTGGTTCTGTTTGTGTTTAGTACTACAAGACAGGTGGGAGCATGGGGAGACAGACAGTTACCAGAACTAAACTAATGGAAGGGAGCTCAGCTGAAAAATGCAGCAAAGGTCTTATGAAAACTTCATATATTTTTAAATGGCAAATCTCAGAAAGTTTAGAGAAATATAACACAGCTCAGGAGCAACTGTAGGAAACAAAAAGGGTTCATGTTAGAAAAAGGGTGTGAAATGTCAGAGTGGTTGTTCCTGTGCTTTGGGTTATGGATCAGCCCAAAGGCATGTACTGTTTGCACTGAAATACAGCGCCAACAAGAGTCTACACCCTCCTGTGATGTAAGTTCATGGGGCTAAAAGCATAGAGCCACATGTATTTTCACCAATAGCCTCACCTCTGTTTCAGGAAAGGGTGATTCTGTGAATCTCTGTAAGATCCTTACAGGTAATTCAGTTGGAAAACAATTTGGAATTACTCACAAAGAACATTTTTCTTCCTGTCTTTAGCAACGAGGCAGAATGACTGAGAGATAACTCCCTTGGATTCAGACCAAGAAGCTGCATCAGTGTTCCTGGGAGAGTGCCTGGAACTTGCAAAAAAAAGAAAAATACCTTGTATTTAGCCAAGGCTACATGAGTTCTCAGTTCAACACACACTGTACCTCTCTGCTGTTTTAAGTAGGTCTTTCTTCCAACCGTAGTCTAGAGGTGAAACCTTTCTGCTCTTCAGACATCCTATGTCACAGAAAGGTGCTGTTATTATTGGTGCTGCTTCACATCTGCTCCCCTGGTTTGAGATACTGTGAAGGGCTGCACCTTTCAGTGCCGGTGACCACATTGCCGTTGCTCTGGTTGATCTTCCAACCCTTCAGCTGCCATCACATTTCCCCTGCATCCCTCTGACCGGGGTCCCCACGTGCTCTCCTTGCTGTGCTATGTTTGCTGTGGAACAGAGACCGAGCAGCTGTAACTGCTACTCTGCTGTGATGCATTAGAACTCTTCTAAGCAATGCTTTTCTCCCTCAGAATGTTAGATACAGATAGCATGGCTACAGCTGACCTCTTCCCATCCTGCAAACACCTCACCCACTGTTTTTGGTGGTGGTTTGTTGTGCGTGTAGAAAAATGACGGTGTTCTGTGCCATCAGCTCCTTAACTGTCGCCCTTAGTAAGTCTCTGCCAGGAACAAATAAATCTAAGCTGGGAGTAGGGGGGAGAGATGGAAGAAAAGCAATTTTTTTTTGTCGTGGCACTGACGTGGCCCTTTTTGCTTTGCTGTACTGTGCAGACATGCTTGATCAGCTCCAAGAGCTTCCTCAGTGACTGTAGAACACGGCTGTTTACATGAGACCCCTAACAAGAGTGCCCCATGGTTCTTTTAAGATTATTCTTTTAAATTCTAAATCACAGTCCTATGTGACTTTGTGTTGACAAAACAGCTTTGTCAAGCCTTTGTTCAGCTACTTCCAGCAGGCTTGGAGAACTGTTTAACGTGGATCCTCCCACCATCTCTCATCTCTTGCCACAGACTCTTCTACAGAGCTGCAAGGTTGACCCTTAGGTCTTAAAGCCATTGGAAGTGGCTCTGTCTGTGCCTGTTCACTTGCAGGCCCACTCACTTTCTGGCTGGTGTCAGTTCTTCATATTTTTGTGCTGCCATTTCAGCCTTGATGCTTGTGCCTTTGCACACCAAAATCTTGCTTATGCCCTGGCTGCCGTGTTCTGTGCTTGAACCCAAATTCTGCTACTGTGGAGTGAAACCTGATGTAAAACTTCTTCAGTTGTCCTCTGTGTTTCTGGAGAGAAACAGCTCTTGGAGGGCTTTTACCAGCACAGCAGTCACTTGCAACTGTCTCTTAAAGAGCAGTTTCGAGAGGGCCATACCCTCATGTCCCGGTTTGCTGTCCACAGTGTGCACTGTAGGAGGGTTATTGTTGAGTTGAGCCTTCTCACAGTTAGAGAGTGTTTTAACATTTTGTCTTCCCCTTGCATTGCAATGCCAGTACAGCTGCAGGTGTTTTTTTCAATGTTATTTGTTGGGTCTGGGCTGGCATAAGTAGAAGCTGAACAACTACATTGCAATTACTTTCTGACCCATCCCTCTTTTAACCTTCTTGGAGAGGGATTTTTTTTATGAGGGACCCTGGGGGTAGGACAAGGGAGATGGTTTCAAGCTAAAAAAAGGGAGATTTAGATTAAGTCTTAAGAAGAAATTCCTCTCTGTGAGGGTGCTGAGGCAGTGCAACAGGTTGCTCAGGGAAGTTGTGTTTGCTCTGGTCTAGTGAGAGGTGTTGCTTGTCCATGGCAGGGGGTTGGAACCAGATTATCTCCGAAGTCCCTTCAAATCTAAACCATTCTACGATTCTATAGTTCTTTCAAATGTGGAGTTTGGATACCAGACACTATAATGCTGCAGTGACTGACCGAGCAAATAATAAACAAGTTGCCATATGGGAGCCTGTGCTGAAGTGGGGCGGTGGGTCCTGGGCTGCTGCACTGGTATGTGCTGGTGGGGTGGCATTTCTGGCCCTGATTGGGGATTATACACAGAATTACTAATAATGCAGAAATATCTGGGCATTAAAATTTAATGTCCTTTAGGCCATTTGTGTTTTGCGACTGATGAAGGCCTGACTTGGATACAAGCACTCAAAGGCAAAAAGACTCAATTTGGAAGAAAGTATTTGAGGCTCATGTGGAGTGTTTGGCCATTAGGAGGTGACTGGTGACTTCCATGCTGAGAAGAGCAAGGTTTATTTTTCTCTTGCATAGACTTGCAAAGGTCTGGGTGTGGTGAGAGCACTGGTGCACAAGGCGAGGCTTCCACTTCGCTGCTTGGGGTTTTAGTTTTCTTGTTACAGGCTCATGTTTATGAAAAACATTAAGTACGGTCTTGGGTTTAGGCTTTTCATCACAGTCTGATGGTTTTTGATGTGCATTTTATAATAAAACTAGCAGTCTGCTTTAAGAATATGACCACAGACCTTAACTGTGGTGATGTAGTTGTGTTGACTGGGAAACTCAGCTTGTGATTGAAACCACTGTGCCTGGAAACCTGCAGTGGAAGTCTTTCAGTCTGGGTGTTGAGCCAAGGAGGGGACATGGCTCTCCCAAGTTCTACAGAACCTTTGGATAAACCTCTTTGTGACACAAGCTAGGACCTCTCTATCAGGACAAACTGCCAGTACTGGAGGCTTGGAGCCCTCTATAAATTATACACAGGAGAAGGACTGTGTGGTCTTTAGCCACGGAGCTTCCCCAAGAAACGGATGTGTTTCATAAGTGGAGCTCACAGAGGCTCATTCTTTGTGTGTGCGCAGGCTTGATTCACCTAATAAACCCAGCATCGTGCTGGGCTAGGGTTGTAAATCCTGCAGATCAATGGATTTCTTTTCCATTTAACAGCTTGTGAATGAATGCAGAGCTGCACAAAAGCAGAGGGGTAATGACAGCGGTTAAGCAAGATGTCACAGGCAGGTGTGGTAGCTGAAAGAGGCAGGAATCCCGTGGGTCCATCTCAGTCCTGATTTAGATCATCCTCTGCCAGCAGCCGAACCTTGACTGGCTTTATCCTGAATGCCCAGGATGTTTCAGGGCATTTAGGGATTGTTTTTATCATTATTTTCAGGAGGAGAAGCTGCTTATCACCCATGTTTGTGGAGCATAACGTTTGAGCTGTCTGTCTGCCTTGCTTGTTGGGAAGGAGAGGAGGCGGCAAGCGGTTGCTGCCAGTCTGGCAGCTTTCACATGGAGCTTTTGGTTACGGTGTGTGCGCTGGGACAGACGGGCAGAGTGGCTGCTGAAAGGCTTAATCTGTTCATGCTCACTTGCATACCAACTTCTCCTGGGAGCTTGCACAGCTCCCTCTGCCCTTCTTCTCCACTTAATGGCCTCGCATCTTTATCCTATGAAGAGGGAGGATTTCTCAGCCCATGGGAGAAGATGTGCTGAGTGATCATTACTCTGCTCAGTCTGTGCACTGTGATTCCTGCCTTGTCAGGCACATGCTCTGCTCACTGTTTCAGCTACAGGCATCTTTTCCCTGGCTTCTCCATACACTGGGAACCGTCTCAGCTTTCCTCTTATGACCTTCCCCTGGACAGGTCTCTAACCAAGGATATGTGCTTGCTGCTGGACAACCCTAATGGAACAGTGATCTGACAGACAGGATGTGAACTCCCTGAAGCTGAATTTGGGGTGGAGTACTAGAATAAGAAGCTACGTTAACACTTCTGCATTGTTTAAGGTTTGGGGAGCAAAAATTGCATGCAGAGCGAGGTGTGTGCGTCTTGGTTTTCCCTGGGGCTGCAGCTGGGTTAAGTTGGACTCATCGTGTAAATTCTGTCCAGGCTGGCTGATGTTCAGAGATGCCGTATGATGGCTTGTGTAGGGGCACAGATGGGCTGCGTGTTGCACGCCCAGGGTTCATTGTGGGCTCTCTGTACCTGAAGAGTTGATCTGTTGTACTTTCTTCAGCCATGTTGAGCTCTCACTACCCCAAGCAGCAGCAGAGATTTGTCAGCTGAGCTGCGGCTCCACAGGTTAGTGGTGTCAGGGCACGTCGCACCTCCTAATTTGTTGTGCTGCTGTGGATGCTAATGTTGCACTGTTTACATTAACAAATTACATTAACATAAACAAAACATTTATATTAAAGTCATTGCAGGAGAAAAATCACTTTCACCTCCTTATCCTGTCTCATCTCCATGTTGCCCAGTCATTTTTTTTTATAGTGTACCTTTTAGTCTTCACTTGTATTCCTATTAAAACCCACAAAGATCTTGGAAATGCAGCTGGTAAGAGCAAGAACGTTGACAGTCTCTCAGATATTTTCCAAAGCAAGTACTCCTGAATCCTGCTTTCTGTGTAAGGAGGAGATTTTCCAAGGGCATGGTGTTAGATGGTGTCAAGAGGAATCAAAGGCTGCATTTTCAAAAGAGCCTGTTGTACTGCGGGCCAAGTTCTATCAGGAATCAGTAGTGCTTAGGCTGTTGGAGAAGCTCACTTTAGACAATTGCATGTGCTTCAATTAATTTCGTCGGCAGGGCTCCTCAGCAGTGTGTTAAAATACAAAAAAAGGGCACATTTCTGCAAGATTCCAAATCCCAACAGCCTTTGGAAAAGCCTGAGCATATAACTTTGGTCTCTGTCTTTGGAAATATCTTCTTTAGTCTCAAGACGTAGCTTGAAGAGTAGCTTTAGTTGTCCAGCACTAAACCCCTTGGCTTTTGTGCCTGAGAGAGACTTGTTTTCTCTCAGAAAGCAAGTCCTTTTTACTCTACCAAGACCAAAGGTGAGAGTAATTATAATTACTAGTAGACTCAGATATTTTTCTATTGCTTTTTTTCTGCTACAGGAGGATCTTAATTCATTTCCTAAAACAGTAGCTCTAAGGCAGAAGGTTGAATGGCTTGTTTCACCCCAGACCAAATTCCTATTTCCACTGTGAAGATACAGTTTTTAACAGAAAAGCTGTGACAGCCTTTTACCAACAGAGTTCCTGAGAGAAGGAGGGGTAACACACAATGGTCTCCATCTTCCCTGGCCTTAATCAGTGTGGAAGAGGAGAGAGATCTGATCAGTCTGACTATACCAGTCAGGAGCTCTTAGGACTCTTGTGTCTTGAAGGTGAATGTCGAGGAGTACCTGAGGCAGCCCATAGTCTTCAGACTTCATCCCTAAATTATTTAAGAATATTCATATGTGATTTTGCCCTGTATTATATTGGTGGTCATGATACAGCAATTCTGTGGTTTATACAGAACACTGAGACAAAAAGAATTTTCAAGCAGCAACTCTTTCTTTTCCATCTGATTCATCTGAGGCCTTGGAACAGGCTGCCCAGGGAGGGGGTGGAGGCACCATCCCTAGAGCAGTTCAATAAACAAGCAAACGGTGTTTCAGGAGATGGGTTAGTGGTTGGGGGTTTTAGGGCAAACTGTTGGACTTGGTGATCTTGAAGGTCTTTTCCAGCCTTGATGACTCTGTGATCTGTGGTGTCTAGGTAAAGACCATGTTTTTCTCATTTGCTGCCCTTCCTGCTAAAATTATTATGAGTTATTATTTGTTCTTTCATCTGACTCCATTACAACTGGAGGTTTTTGCTTGGTCTCTGGTGTTATAGATGTGCTTGAGGTTAAGCAAGTGCTTGATGGCTTTTGTACAAGGCATCTCTGTTCCCTTGAACATACAGAATATGCCGGTGGGTTAGAGGTGGCTTTAAAATTTATTGTGATTTTTAATTTAAAACATAAGGGAAAGGTGCTGTGTTGCATGCATTGGGAGTGCTCATGTTTTCAAATTAATTAAACATAGGTCATTGGCAGACTAGTGCTTTTGCCTCTGGTCCTGCAGAGGATCTCTGTACTGAGTCCTGTGTTCCCATGGAAGTCCAGTGGACATTTGGGATCCACCAGGATTGTCAGAATGGGAGCTCAGGCTGTGGGGAAAGGTAGTCTTAGTTGAATTAGAGAGGAAAAGCAGGGAGAAGGGTGACACTTTAGGTCATGAAAGGACCATGTGGCCTTACCAAGGGTATACTCTAGACCACATGAAAGCCTGGTCTCCTTTTAAACTACAAACTTCAAAGAATTTCCCAGAGCCTTGGTGACTTACTGCTTCTGCATTTTGTCTGTGCCCTTCCTTTTGACCAGAAGCAGAAAGCTGTGCAGGTGCGAGGAAGCACAGAACACCAGTGAGTGTTCTGTATGTGCGTTGGGAGCTGGCACATTCCAGCCCACCAGTGCCTTTGCTGTGCTCCCCATTCATGAATTACACAGCTCTCTTCTGTAAAGTGCTCACTTCCACACCAAACCCAGCGCCTGGGACAGTGCTCACTGGGATTTAGGCTTCCAAGACTGTCAGTGTGGTACCTTCCCTCTGACTTAAATTCACTTTAAAAATCCATTACAGGCCCTATTATCAAGGGTGCTATTAAACCCCTCCAGCATTCATCTCTCTGGTATATACATTAAGTGGATGATCTATTTCCAGTCAAGAAGATACGATGATACCATATATCACAGAGATGCAGCTATTTCAGCGCCAGTAGTTAGATACTTGGCTTGATTTGCAGGTTGCTGAGCACAGGTAGTTTCCTTCAATGCCAGACACTGTCACGTATCTGGGTAGATATAGAGTGTTAAGCAAAAGTGGGATGCAGTGTGTCCTCCCATGATAGAACTGCCTGTCTGTCCTTAGTGAAAGGAGTAGGGAGCTTCTTCCAGGTATGGGTGGTGGCAGGTAGCCTTCCCTCAGGACTGTCCTTGAACCAGGCATTGGTTTTCCTTTCTTGCCTGTGCAAATCTGCTGTGTGAATTACGTTTCACTGACCTGTAGAAGTGTTTTAAGACCCAGATCTATTTAAGCTCTTCTTTAGCTCAAGTTTGTTAATAGCCATGAGCTATGAGGCTGTTCACATAAACAGGAAAAAACCCTTTAAGCCACCAAAGGCACTAACCTGCCCCTTCACCTCTATCTAACTATAGTTTGGAATGTTTGCTGTTTTCCTCCCCAAACCAAGTGTTTTTTAGAACACCAAGGATGTGTCACACAGCTCTGGGGTGAATTCAGCTTGTTATTCAGTGCATGTTGTCAGCACAATTAGTTTTCTCCCTGGTGCAGGATGTGATGGGGTTTGTGCACCAGCGTTGTTTGGTTTATATCAGCTGAAGGCATTTCTCAGAGTTTAGGTTGTAGGGTAGTGTGAGTCAGGTGCTTGTGAGATGTCATGGAGAGAAAAGGAGAAGTTGCACCAGCACTCAGGACTTCACACCTTGATCTGACAAATCTGCCTGGATGTCCCTGCAGTGCCAGAGCCTGGGACAAGTTGCCTGGTGTGAAGTCACATCGTGCACTGGACAGCGAGCTGAACTCACCCCAGAGCTGTGTGACATGCCATTGGTGTTGCAAAAACACTAGCTGAAACAGCACTGGAGCTTTGCCCTGTGCCTGTGCCCCTGCAACAAAACTGGTTTTGCACCTTGATGATGAAGGTGCTGTGTCATAGGATCATAGGATCATAGGATGTTAGGGGTTGGAAGGGACCCAAGAGATCATCGAGTCCAACCCCCCTGCC